>QLOS01000999.1:0-48211 GCA_003313725.1 Russula sp. MG48 | reverse complement strand
TTCTTCTTCGTCCATGACGGCGGGGGCAGCGGCGGCAACGACGACGACGACGCTGGACGCGGAGTATATCGCTTTGATGCTCGCGCAAGCGCTGGAAGACGAGTTTGATGCTGAGTTTGAGGATGGGAGCGTCGAGGGTGTCGCGGCGGACATCGTTGGGCTGTGGGGCGCTAGCGAGGACGTCGTGAGGGAGTGGGAGAGGAAGGCGGAGGGGGCGAGAGGGAAGAGCGTCGATGTGCAGGAGGTGGTGGACGATGAGGACGAGTGGGAGGATGAGGAGAGCGAGGGGGACGGTGGAGATGGTGACGAAGCACCACAGTTGATCTCAGCTCCTGTTGACGAGCAGAGACCCGCGAAGCCTAAGCCCGTCGTGGATCAAGACGGGTTCACGCTCGTGCAAAAAGGAAGACGATGAAGTAGCGAGTCTGTGTCATAGACCTGTATATTTCCGGCTTCCCCAAACCGTTCAGAGCGGTAATAGACAAGAAGGTTATGTATTAGAGTTATAATTTCCGACGTCTATACGATGAAGCCACCTATGCAACAAAAGCATAGCCCTTCTCGATATTCTTTTTCAGGTCAGGCAAGCAAGCCTCGAGCAATTTCTCCTCCTCAGCTGAGAGGGGGCCGAGAGGATAGATCTTCTCGACACCGTTTTTCTATAAAGAATATACCTCAATGCCACACATTTTTTAATCAGATGAAACAAAACACGTACACCAAGTTCCACGTTTGAAGAGAAGAAGTCCACTCCCTTATTGGCGAAGAGGTCGCTCTTGACAAAAGTGGGAGTGACTACGCCCTTCTCTCCGTTCAAGCCGCGAAGAAGCGCGTTTGTGAACTTAGCGCCAGCATACGCCATCGAAAGCGTTGCAGAGCCTGCACCATCCTTCGCCTTGACAACTTCGTCACCACCGAACTGGATACGGTAAACGAGCTTAGCATAGGTGTCTCCAGAAATGGCTTTGCCGTATGGGTTCTGGGAGAGCAACGGCACGATAGTCGCGCCAGAATGGCCACCCACAACAGGCACTACTGTGTTCTTTGGGTCATTGCCGCTGACTTCGCCGACGAAGCGTGCAGCGCGAACGACGTCAAGGGTGGTAACACCGAAGACACGTCGGGGGTCAAAGACACCGGCCTTCTCAAGGGTCTTCGCAACAATAGGTACAGTTGAGTTTACGGGATTTGAGATAACCAAAATATGTGCTTCTGGCGCGACCCGACCGACTGAGGCGGCCAAGTCCCGGACGATTGATGCGTTGGTCTACACGTAGACGATTAGGGACATGACTGGAAACTATTTTCGGGCACATACGTTGAAGAGGTCATCACGGGTCATCTAAAGGCAGGTTAAGCGTATTCAAGTGGATGTTAAAGAGAAAGGCTTACACCAGGCTGTGAGGGTAAATGTAAGACCAATGACACGAAATCTCGGGATGAGGAACAAAACATACCTTCCTAGGAACACCAGCGGGGATGACAACAACCTTGGCTCCGTCAAGGGCCTCGTCGAGCTGGTCAGCTGTGTATCCCTTGACCTGATACGATGACGCGAGCCTTAATTGGTGGATGTGCGCAACTAACATAGTACAGGACAACATACCGAGCTATCTGTATCAATGTGGCTGACATCTGCAGCGACGCCAGGTGCACCACGAATGTCATAAAGACTCAGAGAGGATACAAGAGGATCAGTTTTGAGGAGCAAAGAGAGCGGCTGGCCAATGCCCCCACCCGCGCCAAGTACAGCAACTTTGGTTTGCCGTGCGGAGCTTGTGGAAAAGGCACGGCTCTGAGTGGACACAATGCGGGCAGCGGAGCGGGTGAACATGAAGGAAGAGGTGATAGCGTAGAGGTGATGATGTGGACGCTAGCAAAGAAATTAACCGACGAACAGCAACCAAATATGGGCGTCAAAGTGCCCAGATTTGTCGGAGTTCAACCCCAACGCAATTCGCCGGCTGCTTCTTTCTCCTCTTCGCCAACCCCCGCCAACCTAGCGGGCTGTAAGTCTGTAACTCTCGCTGATATGTGGCCATTGACAGCAGCCTGAGCCCGAGAGTAATCACACCCCTAAAGCATGTTAAGGCTTTCTCAGATGCCAGGGATCGACAAGTGAAGCATGCATTGTATTCACACTCACCATGACGCTGTAATCCTCCTGGCCAATCGGTAGTCACAGTCCAGTGTTCAGCAATAATTAACAAATCTTACTAGTCGAGTTCAGACGCTGTACTCGTTGCACTATATCACGCCACCCATGCTCTATCTATTGGCGACCATTTATGCGACCGTTTGTCGCAGCATTCGCATTCATTGTCTTTCCTCCCTGGGTTTCGAATCTCCGCTCTCCACACTCCGCGATGATAAATCTGAGACATCACGAGTTCGGGACTTGGGCTTGTTCGCTATTGTCCTTGTCCTGATGATCCCCCTTGCACTTCGACATGGACCTCACACCCATCTTCGTTGTCTGTGCAACCTGTAGCTTGCAACCCGTCCTTAGCAAACTTTCATGTTACATCATGAAAAACGGCCCCATACACCCGCCTGCCACAATGTATCTTGTGGCTGGTCTCTAATCTGGATCCAGGTCGCTTCACTTTCGACTCCGACCACGCTTTTGAACCCTCATTGAACACAGCACCGAGGCCAATGCAAAAATCCTGCCATTTCTGGACCTTTTCCTGCATCAGATTCCTGTTCAAGTGAATCTAGTGGCTTGGGCCAATCGCTTGTAGGCGTCGCTGTCCCCTGCTACATGCGGTAACTTTGTCTGAGGGCGTGCTGTAGGCGTCGGTGAGTCCTGCCTAGACTTCCCTTTACTGGGTGTTTGGATGGGGTGCACCTGTAGGCGCACTCGATGGGACGCCTCGGCGACACCGGCAGCGTCCCTGCACACTGGCCTCCCGAGGTGCTTAAATACGACAGTCCTCCGCTCCCTTCCAACCCAGTGCGAACACTTCTCTCCCCTTACTCAAACCTACAAACGCTTTCCTCCTCATCTACACCCCTCTCTCGCTTTCCCAAGTCTCCCCGACCAACAAATTATAACACCTTATCCACCCAGGCAAGATGCGGACTAAGACCCTGTCTGATTCCGGAGCTGAATGCCCAGATTGCGGGGTGACACTATCCCGCCCAACCGACATGAAGCGCCATAGGAGAACTCGACATCCGACGGGGGCAGAGGTCAAGTGTGTCTGTTCCATGACCCCAAAAGGCTTCATTATTGATCATTTATCAATAGGTTCTATTGCCCAGAGTCTGGCTGTTCGTACAAGGCTGACCAGAGAAGCAACTTGAATTCTCACTGGAATTCTATTCAGTTCGTAGTGCTGATTCATTTATCTTCCCTGAACTAAGGGCGCTTTTAGTGCCGAAACACCACAGTACGCTTGTCCAGAATGTGGTCGACGCCTCAGGGACAATGCGATGCTCGTCCGGCACAGAAAGAAAGTGCACAAGTACCAACCATACCACACGGAAGCGTATCTTGCCAAACGGGCATCCAAGAGCAGGAAGGAAAGCGAAAACGATGACAAGGGGGTCTCTCACGAGACCCGTGACTGGCAGGCTACAAGGGTTGTTCCTTCGTCGAGTGCCACACCGGTCAATGTACCTACGAAGGTCACCTACCATGATGACTTCTGGAGGACGCTCGTCGACGTTGCGCGGTTGAGCGCCGCCAAGCCACACGATTCTCAGAATGTGCAGGTTCACCTCCCCGTCACCGCCATCCCTGGCTACGATACTCCCAGCATTCTCCAACCTGTCCATAGTGCCTCTGCCCATGCGATAACCCAACCTCAACCTTTCACCCCCTTGGACGTGATACATGATGCCTCTTACTTGCTACTCGGCCCCCAACAGGACATGCCGGTCCAGGGCCAAGCTCTTTCATTGCCCTCTACACAGGGTGGCTGCACGGTCTCTGCCCTATCATCTGACTACACACACTTCGCCAGCCCCACTACTGGCCTGACTGCTTTCCCCACATCGGTCGGGCCCCTGACCTACTCAAAGATTGGCTTCCAGAACGGGTCCTCGATGCCCTCGTATAGCAACCTTTCCTTTTCTTCGTCTACGACACGTGGCACCGGTGTCCAGACCATGCACGCAGCGTCTTCAACCATTCCCTCGTTGGAGCTTCCGTTCTTCCACCCCAGCTACGACCAAGATCCTTCCTTTATGCCAGTCTCCGGGCTCGACTGGACAAATGACTCGCTCGCTGGTTCAACACCCCATTCTCACCTCGACATCCTCTCCCCCGAACTAGACCATTACTTTGATTCCTGGCGTCAGTCGAACAGTATGTTTTGAGCTGCCATTTCTACCATCATAACCAAGGTCATCGCCCCCAAGCATTGTAACATTCTTCACTTCAGATATCGCTTCCCTGCTCATTTATCCATTATTGTCTATATTGTTGCTTCACTTCACTGTATATCTCCCACATCCACCACTATTCACACACCCGACTCTGTCACCTTTTTTTTTCGTTATTTGGAGCCTTGCATCGGACGCTATACCACCGACACTACCTCTCGGACTCTGGTTTCCTTGATTTTGCATTTTTTTACGTACAGTCGGGCGTCATCTTTTTTCACATTGCGCCACATCATATACCCCTCATTCCATTCTTCCATGCACATTTTTGGATCATTACTCGCATCGCCGATTTACATCTCCTGCTAAGTAGTTGTTCAATATCAAGATTTGTCTGTTTCCGTGCATGGGTGCCGAGGTCTATGACTTCAACCTCGCAGGTGGTGGTTCGAACATGTTAACGTCACAATTACAAGCGCCCAATGCCACCCCCCCACTCGGAAAGGACGGCGGGTCACCTTATATCTCTAAATGAGTACTGTAACTTCGGGGTTCCCATTACCACAGTGATAGTACATTACTCTGCGCTAAATATGCAGCTTTCTTACTCCATGTAAATGCACCTTTTCATAAGTCAGGGGTTTCCTTACTTGGCACGATCGGACTTCTCAGCAATCAGCCAATCGAAGCCGGCCGGACCTGAGGGAGGGGCGAGAACCAAGAGGGGAGGTCGCGACGGCGACACATCTGGGCCGTACTAGCCCCCCTCTAGCCCCGCCAGCTGTAGACAGTAGAAGATTTGTCGTTTTCTTACTCTACTCTATTGTACATACCGCGAGCTTATATACAAGTGCGGAATATACCTGTATACCTGTGTTATCTTCAATTATCAATGAGCCCGAATGCTCCGGAGTAGGTCATGCGGACGCCGCGTCCGCCTGCTTCGGGTGTGCATCCGATCCGCTCCGCTGCTAATCCGCTCCGGTCGTACCGGATTGCCTCCGCTCAAGACCGGCCTCAACTAATTCAGGAAAACTGGGGAACATCATTCTTATTTTAACAACCTCTTCGGATCCTATTTGGTGTCATGACCTCTCCTGCCCCGAGCGAGCATGTATATATCTCAGTGCAGTCGCGTGCATCTGCCTTCATCCCCCTTCACTTCACTCTCTGTGATAACCTAGGACGACAATTGCACTACACGCGATGTCTACTGACCCTACTCCCAAGAGTGTCTATTCCAACTCCCAGTTCAGTAGAGTAGGCCACACGAACCCATGTGAAATCCGACACGTTAACATGACCCCTGTCTTATTTGTAGCTTCCGAAGACCATGGCATACCTCTCGCTGATGGCCGCACCATGTCTAGACGACTTCACCATCCTCCAGGCCCTGGGAGACGGATCATCTGGGACTGTGTATCTTGTGCGGGAGAACGATACACGCGGCCTCTACGCACTCAAGGCGATTCAGAAACATAAACGTTGTAGGACACAAGTTGAGATTGAGACCGTCATGGCTGAACGAAATGCACTCCTTGATCTGCGCGGGGATGATTTCATCCTCCAACTCCGTGCTTGCTTCCATGACAGCAGAAATTATTACCTGGTTACGGTGTGTGATGCCTTCTTCGTATGAAGACACGTGTTCTCACCATCAATGGCAGGAATATCACCCTGCTGGAGATCTCCACTCCTTGCTACTGCTGAAAGGGTCACCGTGGAATGTGGTTCGGTTCTATATGGCGGAACTCGTACGTGCTCCTTTATCATGATCCTCTTGCTCATCAGTTGACCGGCAGCCATCAGCTCCTGGCTCTCGAACACACGCACGCAAAAAGAATCGTTCATAGAGATGTCAAGCCCGAGAACGTGTTTATTGATAACGATGGGCATATTGTTCTGGGCGATTTTGGACTCGCACGCAAGCTTCGTGCAAAGGAAGATACCATCACGACCGATGATATGTTCGGCACACCCGCGTATACCCCCCCGGAAGTATTCACTGGCAAATCGTATGGCCGCGAGGTTGACCTCTGGGCGTTTGGAGTAATGCTATACGAACTGATCACTGGAAAAGTGAACCTTTCCTTCTCATAATATCAGAATTGGTTACTGATTTTGCTGTCAGGAAGCTTTTAAGGCAAACCTTCCCCAGGATGATCCGACTTGGCTTGCCCATCTGGCTCGGAACATCTTGCACGACGAATTAGAAACTAGTCCCTACCTCACCCCTGACTCCACTGACCTCATTGAAAAGGTAAGTCTGGACGTCGGAAATTCCTTTGCTCCTTACTAACGCGCGCATACATAGTTGCTACGCAAGGGCCCCAAGACCCGACTTCGTAACTTCGATGAAATAAAGAAGCATCCATTTTTTTCTGGAATGTAAGCCTTTCCATATTGCTTCACTAGCCTCGAAGTAATGGAGAACTCAGTGACTGGGAATTGCTCTCAAATCGATCATTGACCCCACCATGGATACCAACCATCGGCCAAGGGGATGACCTTGGGCCTGAATACCCTGCTCTTACCGCCGGGAAACCCTACAGCGCGGAGGACGACCCTATCCGTGGACTTTCGTTCCGTTTTTCTCCCATGGCTTTGACACCGACATGTCAGCGCCACCAGCGGTTTTTCCATTCGATTGGAGGCGCTCTCCCCGCTCTCGTCGACTGGGTCGAGGGTAGCAAGTCAACCCTAGAAGTATCTTCGTCCTCGTCGTGTACCGACAAAGGATCATACGACTTGGCAGATACGGGAAAGTACCCCTCTTTCACCTTGCACCGAGCCCCCGTGCGCAGGAAGAAGCAGCGGCCACTGACACGCTGGGCAAGGAGTATTTTTAGTCGGTGCTCAGATGCCTCAGGATCTTGAAGATTCTGCAGTGCTCGGTTCAAGTTACGCCGCATACATATGTAATGTTCTTATTTATCATTATTGATATATATTTACGAGACCAGTTTAAGAAATTGTTTAATCTAGGCAACGGCCCATGATCGAAGTTGTATCCCAGGTTCTCTCCTACCTTGGACATCAGGCTCTCCACCCATTTCCATTCTTCTGTAATTTCTTGTGCCCATTGCTACTGGAAGGAATGATGGGCGCGGGATCGTGTCGTGACTTATTAGATACGGACAAGGGACTAGGACCCTACAGGACTACAGTATATACCAGACAACCTAAGGGCCCATGAAACGCGGGGAGGAATGGGCAGGACGTAGGAAGGGGACGGGGGGAGGAGGCTATAGAATCATGATGGAAGGGCGGGGAAGGGCCGGGGTGGTGCGAATCATTCTCTCCCCATCGGGACCTTGCGTAACTCCCTGTATGTATACATGGTCACAGCCACATGGGCTGGCACCTTGAGACTTCCTTCTCGTTCTCAAACCCGACACTCAGCATCACATAACCTTTGATGGCTGGGTAGGTCGTTGTTATGGGGTAGATCCCTCACGAGGAGCCATACACGGGAGTTATTACACGGAGTTATTGTGTACACCAGAAAGCTGCATAAGGTGCTTGTGCAGTGATGGGGGCGGTGATCAAAACCCCTGCCACTGTTCTGTTACAAGCTCCGACCGACTCGGATGTGGCGCAAACCGTGGCACCACGGTATGTCTCCGGACTATCATGCTCGTCGAACGCGCTACTTCATGCTGAGATACGCTTACGCTTAGTTCCCAATCAACGGTACTCGCTGAACAATGCTGACCGTGCCACTGCAGTAGAGTTCTGGGAACTCACTCCTGCCATGCTCTACCCAGCTGTTGATAATCTCATCTTGGGCTACTTACCGGTGACTATGGCCCACCACAGGGAATGGCATTCCACGCCGTGTAGTCTAGTTCCACTTGGATTCACCTAGCCTCTGGCTGTTTATGTATCGAATTTTAGATTCTACAGTCGACCCTACAGATGCCAGCACCTTATAGGTCCGATAACGTACTCTTGAGCCTATCGGAATGACGGCATGCACCGGCGTTGTAGTCTGGTTTCACCAAGATATTCCTGGCGTCCAGCTGTATACGTATTAGGAACTTTACCATCGAGGCTACAAGTACTAGCACTTTAGGCCTGATAATGTAATCTCGAGAACGCGCCAATGGTGAGTTTGAGATTGAGATGTTTCAGCTGGAATGCATTTCAACCCTGTCAGGCCCATCAGCACGACATCCAAATTCTGGTGTGAGCAGTTGTCAAAACTGGTGTGTGACTACACCTACCGGAATCAGCCGAGGAAATCAGGGCGACAGGTTTGAGCTCAACCTCTCCATGATCACTGGCCGCTGGGTGCACCCCTGCTCGGCAGCTGGACGATGCGTCGGAGGAGTCTATCTCTTATCATACTTCATGAATCATCAACTTCCGTTGGTCGACAATTGGATGTCTTTCTGTCGTGCACCAATCACTAAAACAGCTTGACACCACGGTACGAGTGGCATACTCGTGCTTCTCACACCTCGGCGTATCACTTACTCTTCAAACTGATTTTTAAGGGATTCTTTGCGTGCACCTGACTTCGCCGTTCAAAGTCGGCATCCCCAACCTTTCTGGAATCCTTGTGCATACATTGGGCACAAATTGGATATTTACAGGTAAGCGTCATGTCATGTCGTAATATCTAGCAGCTGTAGGTGTCAAATTTTTTTCTAATGTATCGCTACAAAAGAACAAGCATGTCTGCTTTCTTCCGGTTATGTGATTACCCTGCTCCCACGTTATTATCGGCTCTGGTTCTCGCCGCTCGGAAGTGGAGGAGTTTTCGACACCAACCTGGGGTCCGCTCAGACTCCGCGGAACCACGCGTGGCGGTGTCACAATATTCATAAGTACCACAGAACTACATGATCGTCAGGGTGCGAAGGTTACCCTTCCTGTTTTTCCCCATACTCTCCCTGCGTCCCTCGTAAGAGGTTCGATACTTCAGCCATGGACATACTCGCTACTGCCACCAACATCACTCTGAATCAAGGCTCACTCACAGTAGCCACCAGCTTGCGTGTTGCAGCTATGTCTATCGCCGCTTATGAGTACGTGGCCAGTCCCATCTCGCCACCTCTCATCGTAACTCATGTTCGATCAGCTACCTCCTCACCCTCCCTTTGGAGTTTCGGTTGTACAAGTCTCCTGATCGAATCGGGTAAGAAGGTTGATAAACACTCGCATAAGGTTTTGAATGGAACACGTTGGATAGCTTGGGTCTGATACTGTTCATTCTTATTCGGTATGTCTTTCGAGATTGTCGCTTGCAACACGTGATCACAGATTCTGTAGGTATTCGAGCATGGTCGTGATAGTCGTCGGCAATGTGGGGTTTTTCTACCCCCGCTTCTCACCAACATCCTGTGGTCACTACTACCATGCCCTTCCCGTATTCAAAGGTCGGCATCACCACTCACGCTGTTTGGGCGCTCAGGGCTGAGTATTTCTCCAGTGATACAATTGATGGTGTCACAGACAATCCTAGGTGTCTGGTGAGTCTTGATTGTTCTGCACCCCCACCCCGAGTCGACAACGGGCCTCAGGACGTACTGCATTGCCCTGAGCAATGTGTGGGTAGGCCGGATCATCTCATTGACGTATTTCGTCGCTGTAACAGTCTGTTGTCATCATTCCTGATCTGAGGATTGTCATGCTGATATATGAGCACAGTTCCAGTGGTTCTGTGCTCTAGCCCACTATTCGTGAGTTTCAACAGCCTCTGCCACCGACATTATTCACTCATTGACATTCTACAATACAGCCGTGATGACGGGTGTGAATGTAACTTTCTTCTCGTTTTGCAAGGGGGTGTACTGAAGGTTGCGTGGTAGGCTTCTGGTCAGGGAGAGTACGTTTACGCTTAGCCCCCCCCCCCCAACCTAGCGTTGCTGACGAAAGATTCTAGTTGCATAGCCGCGAATTCTCATCCAGAAATGTTCATCTCTACCTGGACCATGCATTTGGCAGCTATGCTATATGGTTGTCTCGTACTGTCGATTGCGACATACTACCTTCTCGGGATGAGGATTGCTGGAATGTCGGCGTAAGCCATGTTCCTTTAAATACGTCGCGCCAGCTCTGATTGTTTGCAGTACTTCGAGGCTTGTGAATATGTAAGTCGTCTTCCGAGTGGCGGTTGTTGAAAGCCTTATCCCGGTCCAAGATTGTTATATGATGGCTTGATATATATCGTCGCGTTAACGGGCATGTTCCTTTGCTATGCCAGTGATCGCTAGTTGACTTCTTTCCTACAGCTGTGGACGTGATGAACATCTTCTTGTTTCGAGGTACCCCAGGTTCCATTCAAACAGCTGGGTGATTTCTTCTATTTCTCAAAGTCATCGCTGCAAGCCTGACCGTGCGGGTTGTAGTTCGTCGCTTGGATCTGCAGCCATATGGATCATGAGTCAACGCATTCTCACTCACCCGCGTCGTACGTACCCCACTATGCCTAAACCTGGTCTGTTGATCTAATGAAATGGTTAGAGGCCAGAGAAGGACAATCCTCTCTCGTTGTAATAACGCTGCGAACACCGCATGTGATCCCGCCAGCCAGGCGCTCCTCTGGAGAGACAAAAGTTGATCACGGGGCCAATCAGGCTAGCCCACCAGACTCGCAATACGATTTTGCCAACACGCAGGGCGATAGCGAGCAACAAGTGCGCGTAGAACGGTCAGTAGTCGTGGACACCGACCCGGAAGTCGGCGGGTCTCTCACCTACACTTCTCCAAATTCTGTTCGAGACCGCGAACACACTGTGTAGTCTGCATTTTCTATCTCATCTCGTGAAGTGCGTACGATTAACGCACGCGCGAGTTCGAGAAAATGGGACAGGAGCACAGATAGGGAAAAGAGAGAGACAAGGGGAAAGGAATTCACGTCGACACGTTTGCTTAACGAGGAGGAAGTCCTATACGGCTATAGCTTTACTTCACTGCCCTTCAACAGCCTGAGGGCTTCTACTGTAGCTTATATACCAGGGCGTGATATTACCACTGAGGCACAGACAAGAATGATGGTAGTGTAGGGAATGAATTTGGCTTGTCAAAGAAAGCGGCGATGTATGAGGACCTAGGATGCATGTGGAGAAGGGGAACGGATTGGGTGTCATGGGCGGTCCGAAGCACCTCATTCCGAGCGTAACGGCATGTCTCGCCTTACACTCGTGTAGTAGTCATAAAATGGGCGGCAGACCCACCGGGACGACGCTGCCCGTAGTACAGGTAATCATTCAATAGAATTGGAAGGCTTTCATGAGCATGAGGAATCGTCCGATGTAAAGCAAGGGTGTCCGTGTCCATTGAATGTTACGTGACTCGGATGACGGCGCGCCGGCCGAACTGGGTGCCAGTGCAGGCTCCTTACCATCGAGAAAGCCAACGAGATAGAGATGACAGGATCGGGGAAGCCTTCATCTGATTTACGCAGCAAATCATATGCAAGGGGACCCGTCCACTTGGGGAGCAGGGCTTCGGGTCCACCCGTAGCGGAAGGATGATCTACTCTCTTAATGGGATCCATAGACAATCATATCGGCCGTCCATGAACACACGACAGTTAAGAAGTACTGGGACACATCTTCCTATGATTTGGGGCCAATACGTTTGGTGATAGTTGTAATCGAAACACAAAATTGCCTGTCTGTGAGACGGAACGGACGGTCTCAGGGCCCTCACGAGGCCACGAGAGGTCAGAGGTCCGGGATAGCCGCGGCGCGCCGATGTCGGATCCAAAGGTAGTACATTCTAGAGAGAAACGCTCATCAACAGATTCTTCTCAGAGCGAGGATACCGTCGATCACCAGATCTCCCCGGTATCCCCTCCCCCGTTTCCCTTTTCCCTGGATGGAAGAAAGATGGAAGAAAGGGTGGTACATGTAAACTCAGGCTGTGGGAAAAGATCGCTGCTCTGCGTGCATTCGCCGGTAGTAAGTACTGGTCCTACTACTGGAGCTTCTTACCAAGATTGGCTATGAGGTCTCAGATTTCCCTTAGGCCCTGTTCGGTTTAATCCGGATTGTACCGCCAAAAAAAATAATCGATTCTTGGTGAAACGAGCTCACATAGTCACTCTGGTTAAATAATCCGGGATTATTTCAACCGAACAGGGCCTTAGAGGCTCACTTATCGCTTATATAATTCAAGTTGTTTATGATAGCATGGTTACGGTCACGGTCGTGGTCTAATCCCACCAAGCTCAGCGACCTCCAACTGAACGCATATTAGGTTTTTAAATTTATCGTCGAGGCTAGCACCTTTTAGGCCCAACAATGACCTCTCTCGAGAATGCGCTAATGGTGAGTTTGAGATTGAGATGTTTCGGAGCCTCGGAGAATGCATTCTCAACTGAACGCCGACGCCGACCTGTCAGGCTCATCTGCACGACGTCCAAATTCCGGCATGAGCAGAATTGGTGTGTGGCTATACCTGCCGGAATCAGCCTAGAAAATCAGGCTTGAGCTCAATCTCTCCGTGATCACTGGGTGTCACCCCTGCCCGGCAGCTGGACGACTCGGACGCGTCGGCGGAGTCTATCTCTTATCATCCTCAACTTCCGCTGGTTGACAATCGGATGTCTTTTAGTCGTGCACCCTTCACTAAAACAGCTTGACACCATGGAACGAGTGGCATACTGGTGCTTTTCACGCCTCGGCGTATTACCTGCCCTTCAAAGTGACTTTCTGGGGGTTCTTTGCGTGCGCCCAACTTCGCCGTTCAAAGTCTGCAACCCCGACTTATCTTGAACCCCTGTGCATACATTAGACATAAATCAGGTGTCTACAGCTAGTACGTCGTGTCATGTCGTCATATGTAGCGGCTCCGAGTCTAGGTGTCAAATTTATTCCTAATGCCTCGCTACAAAAAGAATAAGCCTGAACAGAGGAGCTCATCCAAATAATTGACGGTTGCAACACAACTGTGCAGATAACAAGATAAGGTAGACTGTCTTGTTCCATGTATGTATATGGTCATGGTGCTCTCGCGTTATTATCGGCCCTAGTTTTCCCCGCTGGCAAGTAGAAAGGTTTTAGACACCAACCTCGGACTCCGTGGAACAGCACGTGGTAGTATCACAATATCCATAAGTTCCATGGGACTACCACATGATCGTTAGGATGCGAAGGTCGCCCTTCCCAGTTTTCTTCGTACTCTCCCTGCGTCCCTCGTAAGAGGTTCGATACTTCAGCCATGGACAAACTCGCTACCGGCACCAACATCACTCTAAATCAAGGCTCACTCACAGTAGCTACCAACTTGCGTGTTGCATCTATGTCTATCGCCGCTTATGAGTACGTGGCCAGTCGCATCTCGTCACCCTCTCACGTAACTCATGTTCTTCCAGCTACCTCCTCACCCTCCCTTTGGAATTTCGGTTGTACAAGTCTTCTGATCGAATCGGGTAAGAAGGTCGATGTGCACTCACATGGATGAGGTCTTGATTGGAACACGTTGTATAGCTTGGGTCTGATACTGTTCATTCTTATTCGGTATGTCTTTCAAGATTGTCGCTTGCAACACGTGATCACAGATTCTGTAGGTATTCGAGCATAGTCGTGATAATCGTCAGTAATGTGGGGTTTTTCTACCCCCACTTCTCACCAACATCCTGTGGCCACTACTACTATGTTACTCCCGTATTCAAAGGTCGGCATTACCACTCCACGCTGTTTGGGTACTCAGGGCTGAGTATTTCCCCAGTAATCCAATTGATGGTGTCACAGACAATCCTAGGTGTCCGGTGAGTCTTGATTGTTCTGCACCCCACCCCGAGTCTACAACGGGCCCCAGGACGTACAGTATTGCCCTGAGCAATGTGTGGGTAGGCCGGACCATTTCATTGGCGTATTTCATCGCTGTAACGGTCTGTTGTCATCGTTCCTGATCTGAAGGTTATCACGCTGATATATGAGCACAGTTCCAGTGGTTCGGCGCTCTAGCCTATCGTACTCGTGAGTTTAAACAGCCTCTGCCACCGACATTATTGACTCACTGACATTGTACAATACAGCCATGATGTCGGGTGTAAGTGCAGCTTCTCGTTTTGCAAGGGGGTGTACTGAAGGTTGCGTGGTAGGCTTCTGGTCAGGGAGAGTACGTTTATGTTTCCTCCCTCCCTTTCCCCCCCATATAGCGTTCCTGATGAAAGGCTTTAGTTGCATAGTTGCAGATTCTCGTCCAAAAATGCCCATCTCTACCTGGTTCGTGTACTTGGCAGCTATGCTATATGATTGTCTCGTACTGTCGATTGCGGCATACTACCTTCTCAGGATGAGGATTGCTGGAATGTCGGCGTAAGCCATGTTCCTTTAAATACAGGGCGTCAGCTCTAACTGTTGCAGTTCTTCGAGGCTTGTGGATATGTAAGCCGTCTTCCGAGTGGCGGTTATCGGAAGCCTTACCCCAGTCCGAGATTGTTATATGATGGCTTGATATATATTGCCGCGCAAACGGGCATGTTCCTTTGCTATGCCAGTGATCGCTAGCTGACTTCTTTCCTATAGCCGTGGACGTGATGAACATCTTCTTGTTTCGAGGTACCCCAGGTTCCATTCAAACAGCTGGGTAATTTCTTTTATTTCTCAAAGTCATCGCTGCAAGCCTGACCGTGCGGGTTGCCATTGTAGTGCGTCGCTTGGCTTTGCGGTCATATGGATTACGAGTCAACGCATGCTCATTCACCCGCGTCGTACGTACCCCGCCGTGTCTAAACCTAGTCTATTGACCCAGTGAAATGGTTAGAAGCTAGAGAAGGACAATCCTCTGTCATTACAATGAGGCTGCGAACACCGCATGTGGTCCCGCCAGCCAGGTGCTCCTCTGGAGAGACAAGGGCTAAGCATGGAGTCAACAAGGCTCGCCCACCAGATCCGCAAGACGATTTTGTCAACACGCACGGCCATTACGAGCAACAAGTGCGCGTCGAACGGTCAGTAGTCGTGGTCACCGACCCAGAAGTCGGCGGGTCTATCACCTGCATCTCTCCGAATTCTGTTTGAGACCGCGAACGCACGGCCTAGTCTGCATTTTCCATCTCATCTCATCTCGTGTAGTATAGTCATAAAATGGGCGGCAGACCATTCGGACCTTATCCGTTTTGATGACGCTGCCCGTTGTACAGGTAATTATTCAACGGAATTGGAAGATTTCTAGGCGCTTTCATGGGCGCCGGGGATCGTTCGTTGTAAAGCAGGGGTGCCCGAGTCATTTACACCGAAGATTGATGTTTCGTGATGACGTGTGCGCCGGCCGAACGGGGTGCAGGCTCCTTGGAGAAAGCAAACAAGATAGAGATGACAGGATTGGGGAAGCCTTTATCTGACTTAACGCAGCGAATCATATGTAAGAGGGGCCCATCCGTAGCTAATATGGTCGATAGACAAAATCAGTCGGACATGACCCGGAACACGACAGCTACGTCTTCCTAATTTTGGGCCAATACTTTGGTGGATGATGTATTTAGATCACAAGATTATCAGTCTGTGGGACGGAATGGACTGACTCAGGACCCTCACGAGGCCGCGGGAAATCAGACTAATCAGAGGTCAGAGATAACGCGATATATAGTACTGTACTGTACATTCTGGAGAAACGTTCACATACAGATTCTTCTCAGTAGGGAAGATAGCGTGGGTCACCAGATCCCAGTACCCTTCCCCCGTTTCCCCTTTCCCTGGATGGAAGAAAGGGTAGCACATGGATCGCTGCTCCGAGTCCGCGTGCATTCGTCAAATTAGTCACAAGACCGTAATGACGCTAGTAGTCTACAATGAAAGCTTGGCCGTAGATGTAGGGCAGTTCAATCCTGTTTTCCTCATCTATGCGGTCGGGTAATACGATAAGCGTCATTTGTCTGTGCGAGCCACTCCAAACTGACTGAAGAACTTGAAGTAAAAGGGTTCGAGTCGTTGACTTGCTAGTGGTATCCCATTGGTGGCGCCGTGGCGGGATACCCAACTAACCGGCCCGGCACATTTTGTTCCCACGACGCTCCTGCAAAAGTCTCGCCTCGCACTGACTCCCAGACTTCGCGTATTATCGCTCAAGCATGGCCGTGAACATTTTCCACGAAGATGTATTCATGGGTTCTATAACTTTCCCTTATTTTTCGTTAACTTCTGCGTCTGTCAGGCAACTGAGGAGAAAGCAGAGAACGCGCGTCTTTCTTCTTTCGTTGGTGCACTTGCGCTGGGCGACCTCGTCAAGAGTACACTGGGCCCCAAAGGGATGAACAAGATCTTGCAATCGATGTCATCTGGCGACATCAACGTGACGAACGACGGAGCGACGATCCTCAAGGCGATCCAGCTCGATAACGCCGCGGCCAAGATCCTCGTGAACATCTCCAAAGTGCAGGATGACGAAGTTGGGGATGGGACAACGAGCGTTACGGTGCTCGCGGCGGAGCTGCTAAGGGAGGCGGAGAAACTCATCGGGATGAAGATCCACCCGCAGACGATCGTGGAAGGGTATCGGATAGCGAGCGCCGCGGCACTCAAGGCGCTGGAGGATGCCGCTGTAGACCACGGGTGCGTCGCCTGCCTGTGGATATCATCCTGAGGGTTCTGACGAGCTTCTCCCTACACATCAAGGTCTGATGTTGCTACGTTCCGACAGGACCTTGTGAACATTGCGCGGACGACACTTTCGTCCAAGGTGTTGTCGCAAGACAAAGACTATTTTGCGAATCTTGCCGTCGATGCTGTGCTCCGGTTGAAGGTGGGCGCGCCATCTAGATGGGTGTATCCTATCCCTCGTCGCTTATCCTACTACGTATACAGGGATCGACAGACTTGGACCATATTCAAATCATCAAAAAAGTTGGCGGAAAGCTGACAGACTCGTATCTTGACGAAGGCTAGTGCTCTTCCTCATTGTACGATTGTCAGATTGGGGTTGAAATTGCATCCAGGCTTCATTCTGGATAAGTCTATTGGAACCAACTGCCCTAAGCGCGTTGAAAATGCTAGGATCCTGATTGCTAACACGTGTACGTTGTCCGCATCATCGCATTACCGTATGGGTTCAGAACGCACGGCATCTAGCTATGGATACTGACAAAATAAAGATATTTGGGGCACGCATGAAAGTTGACAGCACAGGGAAGCTCGCGGAGCTGGAGCGCGCCGAGAGAGTAAGTATATGCCATATTCACCTTCACGGATGCTTACATCACCAACTTTTTTCAAAATAGGAAAAGATGAAGGCTAAAGTGGAGGCCATTGCATCACACGGAATCAACGTCTTTGTTAACCGGCAGTTGATTTATAACTACCCCGAAAGTATCCTGGCGGAAAAGGGGATTATGTCAATCGAGCATGCCGATTTCGAGGGCGTTGAGCGATTGTCGCTTGTCACCGGGGGGGAGATCACGAGCACGTTCGACCGGCCAGAACTTGTTAAGCTCGGGCGATGCGACCTGATCGAAGAGATCATGATTGGGGAAGACAAGGCAAGGCTCTAGACAAAGACCTGTCAGAGACACCTAACTAACCCATTGTCCAGCTCATGAAATTCTCCGGCGTCGCAGCAGGCGAAGCATGCACGGTCGTGTTGCGGGGATCCACCAACCAGATGGTTGATGAGGCCGAACGTTCCTTGCATGACGCGCTCTCTGTGCTATCACAGACGGTCAAAGAGACTCGTATTGTGCTTGGCGGCGGATGCTCTGAGATGTTGATGGGTGTGGCAGTAGAAGAGAGCGCAAAGAAAATCAGTGGGAAGAAGGCGATCGCGGCTGAGGCGTTTGCACGTGCGCTGCGTCAAATTCCGACCATACTGGCGGACAATGCCGGGTACGATTCGTCTGATTTGGTGGCGAGATTACGAGCAGCACATTATGAAGGACAAACCGATGCAGGGCTAAGTGAGTGTGCCTATTTCTCGCTAGTCTGGGACCTGTAGCTGACAGGTGATTGATGTGACTAGACATGAATGAGGGCTCCATCGGTTCTATGGAGGAGCTTGGTGTCACCGAGAGCTACAAGCTCAAGCGACAGGTTGTTCTCAGCGCCACTGAAGCGGCGGAAATGATCATCAGGTAAGACACAATTTCACGCTGCATGGGTTGTTTTTCTCAAGTTTTTACGTCGTGTTCTCAGAGTGGATGACATTTTACGCGCGGCGCCACGAAAGCGGGAAGCGGTATAAAAAGTAGTTTAGCACATCGTACAGTAAGAGTCGAGTAGAGACTCGGACGCCCCGGCCCGAACCGTGCGGTGAATATTGAGGCTGTACTACGCAGTGCTGGTGGCAATCCTTGCTTTGAGCGCTTATATTATTGTACTCTATCTCTCGTCTTACTTTTCATATACTTCCCTGAAACCCGTATTTTTGACCTCGTATCAGGCTGGTCTCTTCATTCGTTTTCTCTAAACAACATGTCTTCTGGCGCAGTGCGCGCTCGGCGTCTGCCCTCACCTCCCCCAAACTATCATCAACCTGTTCCAAGATTTCCACCCAAAGAAGGTCACCTGGATGCTGACGAGCGTCGAGCAGCAGCATCTCTAGGCTACGGTCCCTCCCGCAAGCCTGGGCGCACTCATACTCATGGTGGATACAACCTCACCCCTGGCGAGTGGAAGTTGCTTCTCGTTCTTGTCGTCATCGCCTCAGCGGTACGCTTGTTCCGGATATCGAAACCCAATAGTGTTGTGTGCGTGATCTCCTTATAGAAACGCGCTCAGGAGAGCTGACGAGGAACGGACTTACACACCAGTTTCGACGAAGTGCATTTTGGCAAGTTCGCCGCAAGATACATCAAGACGCGATATTTCGTGGACGTTCACCCCCCATTAGCCAAGCTTCTAATCACCCTTGCAGCTTTCGTGTCTGGTTTTAATGGCAACTTTGATTTTTCGGAGATTGCAAAGTAAGTACCCAGAACGTTCGCAAAAACACCGTTCTAATCGTTTGGTGCGCCGCTCCAGGGGGTACGAGAACACCCCTTACGTTGCAATGCGTATGGTTCCCGCAACCCTTGGAATTGCCACCGTTCCTCTCGCCTACCTGACTCTCCGCGGTCTCGACTGCCGCGCAACCACTGCTCTACTCGCCTCTCTCCTCCTCATCTTCGAGAATGCCCTGATCACCCAATCACGGCACATTCTCCTCGACTCTCCCCTTGTCTTCTTCACTGCACTCACCGTTTTCCTTTGGGTCGGGTTCTGCAACGAAGACAAGCAAGAGCCTTTCACGGACCGCTGGTGGACCTGGCTCACTCTCACCGGTCTATCTCTCGGTGCGGTCGTCAGCAGCAAGTGGGTGGGCCTGTTTACCATTGCAACCGTTGGATTGGGAACGATCCGACAGCTATGGACGCTGTTGGGTGATTTACGCATCCCGCCGAGGCTATGGATCAAACATTTCTACGCTCGCGCCCTCTGCCTTATCCTTGTTCCGATCATATTCTATATGGCCATGTTCGAGATACATTTCTTGATTTTGGAGAACTCCGGCGAAGGAGATGGGTTCATGAGCGCAGAATTTCAGCATACCTTGGGAGGTCGTGGCATGGCGGATACATTCGCAGGTACGCTCAGAAATATACACACAAAAAACTTCTACCGACAGAGCTTCGTAGACGTTGCCATCGGCTCTAAAGTGACTATCCGCCACATCAACACCCAAGGTGGCTATTTGCATTCACATGCCCATAATTACCCTGGAGGCAGTCAACGTACGCCTCTTCAGCGCCATCATTTTCTCTGTCTGATCGATATTTGCAGAGCAGCAAGTTACATTGTACCCACACATCGATGAGAACAATAACTGGCGTTTCATCAACGCGACGCAAGATAACCACCCCGAGATGGACTGGTTGAACCTTCCCGAATTGGTCTACATCGAACATGGTTCACGCGTCAAGTTAAGGCACCTCACCACTGAGAAGAACCTGCATTCGCACGACTTCCGCCCGCCGGTCTCGGAAGTTGACTTCCAGAACGAGGTGTCTGCATATGGATTTCCCGGTTATGCTGGCGACATGAATGATGATTGGGTTGTGGAAATAGAGAAAGGTAGCAGGAGAGATCCAGTGTCCAGCCGTCGTGTGCGCACGCTAGGCACGCAGTTCAGACTGAGACATGCCTTGACTGGATGTTACCTGTTCTCCCACAAAGTCAAGCTACCAGCGTGGGCCTACGAACAACAAGAGGTGACATGCAACAAGAATGCTGTAAAGGCAAACTCGTTCTGGATGATTGAGTCAAGCGAACATACCAAGTGTAAGGGCATAGATCGGCCCGATAGCCGTGACTGACACCAGCATTCACAGTACCTCCGAACGCGCCAAAGGTTAACTATCGTAAACTGAGCTTCTTTGACAAGTTCTTCGAGCTCCAGCGGGTGATGTGGCAAACAAATGCGGGACTTACCGACCGGCATACGTTTGACTCCCGTCCTTCCTCATGGCCCCGGCTGCTTCGCGGGATTGTGAGGACTTGTACTCCCAATCGTTTTGTGAAGCTTACTAATGAATGTTTCACAGAATTTCTGGGTTAAAGATCATCGCCAGATTTATCTTATTGGCAATCCTATGATCTGGTGGTTGAGCACAGCTGCAGTAGCTGGCTACATCGCAGTGCGAGGGATCCTCATCCTTCGCGCGCAGCGGGGTTATAGGGACTTTGAGAATAGTAAGGGATCCTTCCCACCTGTACGACTCCTAAAGGTTCAAATTGCGTTCTGCAGCCAAAGTCGTCAAGTACGACACGCTATGTGGCTTCCTCTTCATGGGATGGAGTCTTCACTACCTCCCGTTCTTCCTCATGGGTCGCCAGTTATTCCTCCACCACTATCTTCCCGCACTGTATTTCGCGATCCTACTACTTTGTGCCGTCTTCGACTTTTTGACGTCGACGTTCCGTCCGCGTTGGCGTCTCCAGATTGCGGCAGTGCTCATAATTGTCGCAATCTGGAATTTCTCGATCTTCAGCCCGCTGATATATGGGAATACATGGACAAAAGGGGAATGTCAAAAAGCTCGATGGTTGAGAACTTGGGACTTCAGCTGGTAAGAGATTAGCAAAGTGTCAGTGTTGTCATCATCATTGACTTTATTTTTCAGCGAAAGTTTCTTCGATGATGTAAGCTTCAGCTTCCTTTTTCCTTTGCGGATTGCGGATCGCTAACCGGCCGTTCAGTACTCGCAATATAGAGGTGTTACCCTAGGTATGCCACAGAAATCTAGCATCGCTGTCCCACCTCTCGCCACTATTGGCGGTGAACCAGATGGACGCGGTGCAATAATTGTCGAGGACAAGCTCGGTCAGGCTCCTGATGTAGCACCGCCAGCAGAGGAAACCACAGTAGACGCAGGGAAAGCCGAACCTGGCCACGACATTTTCGCCCAACCCCCACTCGCCGATATCATGAGTAAGGAGAAGGCTATCCTACCACCTGCTGAAAACGATGAACCAAAGGCAATCAGCTCGGTCGGCCTTCCCTCGGACGGCGAGGCTTCGGAAACGCCCTCGGACAAATCATCTTCGGTGGATTCCAGCGACGCTTTATCGGAAGCTGACTTGGGGAGTTCAGTAGCTGACGCACAGGCGGAGAAGGCAAAGGTTCAGGGGCCACCGGACGCAGAACAGGCAGAGGCAGACGAAGTGCGCCAAGAGTTGTTCCCTGAAGCGCATGCGTGAATGGCGCGAAAAAAAAAAGGCTAATGGATGTCTTTTTGACTTACAAATCACCCCACCCGCCGTGGCCCGTAATACATCGTTTCATATGCCTTCCTTGCTTTGCTTAGCGTATTGGACCGCTTTTCGGTTTATTGCAGAATAAATTATTCCCTTCCGACGGGGGCCGGAAGGCCCGGGGTCCTCGAGGCACCATTCACACACGATATCATTGAGTTTCGTCCGCCAGTGCGACCTACGTATCTTCAGTCCTGTACAGTACAGCCATGACGCCGTGCTTCGGCCCGGGGACCGTATCGTATATGTCCTATTAACTTACTGTAGTAAGTTACCTAGTGCTCAGGACCGTCCTGGGCGTCTTTTGGGTCACTTGACGTGCACCGCATGGCGGTGGGCCGTGGCCGCAATGGTCACCACTATAAAATACTCAAGGACTGAATGGAGAACCATCTTCAACAGATTATGACATCCTCGCAGCCCGATCCTGACTCGGAGGCCAGTCTGGCGTCTGCAGCGGCATCGAGTAGCACTAGCACCAACATGCACGAAAACTCGAACCCGTTGCTCGATCAGGCGCTCCAGAAGCACCTCGAGTCGCTGCAGCCCGAGGACAGGGCCGCGTTCGAACACTGTACCGCAGAAGAAGTCATCGCCGCAGCCGAGCGACTGAGCAGCACGCACGCGGCACAGAGCCGCACCCGCCGGTATCTCGCTCGCTTTGTGGACATCGTCAGGCCGCTGGAATCGTACTTTGACCTTGTCGGCAACGTGGCCGGCTCTCTACCGGCGGGAGCGCAGCTTGGAGGGATCGTATGGGGCGCGCTCAGGTTCGTGATCAAGGTATGACAGCACGTTACTCCCCCCCTTGGTACTTTGTATCCCTCGATGCTCACCGCGTTGCCATGCAACATAACGATAGGCGATCAATGTGCTATCGGACCACTTTGAGCGAATCGTGGGAGTCTTGGAGGAGGTTACGCAGTCCCTGCCTTTCTACCAAGATTATGCTGTCGAGATCTATCGCGGGTCCGCTCGCGTGCAGCAAGTAGGCATTTCTTTCAAGTTGCCTCTCTCTGTGTGGATGAATAAAGCTTGGAATTTATGCCACTCTTTCCATAGGCCCTGGCCGACGTGTATAACGACATCCTCTTAGTTTGCTCTTCGGTGCGACGCGTATTCTTGAAGAAAGGGGGCGTTCCGCGATGTAAGTGCTCGCTCTGAGCTGCATCACGGCGATTGTTTGAACATCGTGGGCACTTTTACTAGCCGGGCCGTCTATCATCCTGCAAGGGCTGAATCCGTGGAACAAGACCATCGAGGATGTCACTCAAGGCCTGCGGCGTCGTAAAGAACTCTTGGAGCGCGAAGTGGTGCACGCTGATCGCATGTTCGACCACGCGGACCGTGTCAGCCGCCATCGACAAGCCATGGAGAGAGAATGGGGTCAGTGTGTTGTCACTTATACTTACATGGCATGGCTCATTAATCTTAGATTCCTCGCTTCAGATGATAGGCGCCGAGACTTCCTGGCAATGCTCCCTTATGAAGATTGTTACGCCAAGCACGAGGATTGTCTCAGCGCCCTTTCTCCCGACTACAATGCGGGGAGTTGGCTCCTCAATCGCAAGGAATTCCTTGACTGGGCATACAATCCACCCAACGGATTGCTATGGGTCCACGGCAAACGTGAGCAAATACTCTCTGATCTTATACTAGGCACCATGACATGAACATGTCCTAGCCGGGGTTGGGAAAACCGTCTTGGCGTACGTAATTTAGCATTTTACGATGTTGCTTGGCTCATTGCAGGTTCCCAATCTCAGGTCCATCATCATCGAATGGGCAAGAAATGCACTGGTGTCTGGAAAACGACCAGCAGTAGCCTTCTTTTATTGCGAACATGACAACCCCAAAAAACAAAACCCTCGATCCATTCTTGCTACGCTTCTCTATCAAGTTCTAAGGCAGCTTCCTGCCGGTCCTCAGGATGATCTGGAGCTGGACGCATTCGCCACGACTCAATCTGTACAGAAACTCTACAGTTCCCTCAAGGTTGCTTGCATTCATCTGGAAAGAATCAAGCCGGCATTCTTGATCGTTGACGCACTGGACGAGTGCGACACCACCACGCGCAAGCGGCTGTTGCCTTTACTTGTCTCACTGGGACATGCCTCGAGATTACTTCTCACTAGCCGGAAGCAAGGAGATATTGAGAAGGCTCTCCAGAGCACTCCATCCATTGCGATCACGGCTAAAGATGTGGAAGACGATATCAATGAGTATGTTAGTCGCAAGGTTAGACTGGTAGATAACGAGGATTTGTCGGACGAGCCTCTGGAAGTCGGAGATCCTGCGTTGCTAGAGGAGGTATCAAGCACTCTGATTGAAGGCGCAGATGGAATGTGGGCATTTTATATCGAATGACATGTGTGTCGTAACTCACTGGCAAGGGGTCTTCCAGGTTCCTGTGGGCACAGCTGCAGATTTCCCATCTCCAAGAACAAAGAACGGATCACGACATCCGCAAAGCTCTGAGATCACTCACCAAGGGTTTACAACCCACTTTTACCCGTATCCTGAAATCTATCGACCGCCTCCCCGTGTCGAGACGCTTTCGTGTTCAAAGGCTGTTACGCTGGGTGGTCTGCGCGGCGCGCCCCTTGAGTCTTCGCGAACTCTCCCAAGCTGTCGTGATTCACGATATGCAAGAAACATGGGACAACTCACGATGCGTAAACCGGCCAACTGCTTTGATTGAAGATTGTTTCAATCTCGTCCTCTGCACGGAAAGTTTCTCGCAATCCTCAAGTGATGCCAAAGTTCAGCTCATTCACGCATCTGTAAAGGAGTTCCTTTTGCAGAATCCTGTGCTACTGGGCTCGCTTGCGGACTATCATATCTATCCCCTCCCAGATGCTCAAGTCAGCATCGTCGAGGACTGTTTCAAATACCTCCGGCTGATGGCCGAAAATGTGCAGCTGGAGGAAAGTCCGTTCGTAAACTATGCAAGCGAATTCTGGCCGCAGCACCTCAGGGCTTCTGGATCCGCCGGAGAGCAACTCGTCTCCGTGTTCTGTGAATTCATGCAGCCAACGTCGCGTTCCCGAGGGGTTTGGTCTTTTCATTACAACAGAAAGCGGTGCGAGAGTCGCTTCCTTGTCCTTCGATATCGTCTCATCCCCCATAATAGCGACGACTTCATTCATGCGACAATGTCTGTGTGTCACTTGGCTGCTCGCCTCTCCCTTCCGCATATAGTTAGATCCATCTTGGCAAATGGCCTTGACGCGGCTGATGCTCAAGGCTCTCGCGGATTAACGGCACTACATTTGGCCGCGAAATTTGCAGAGGAGTCGACTCTAATTGTGCTTGTGGAGTCTGGAGCGAACATCAACGCCAGGACGACGGGAGGACAAACACCACTTCACCTTGCTGCCGGAAATTGGGACGGAGAGCGCGTCGTGCAAGCTCTGCTTAACCTCGAAGCAGATGTCACTGTCACAGATGACGATGGGATGACTCCGCTCCATATTGCAGCGCAAAATGGGTACGGTCAAAAGAGTCTGTTGCTGCTGCTGCAACACGGAGCGAATATAGGGGGGTTTTCCAAGGGCGGGCTAGCACCTCTTCATGCAGCCGCTGCTAACCCTTACGGATGCACCAGTGTCCAACATCTACTCTGTTATGGGGCCGATGTCAATGCGTTGAATAGTCATCTTCGCACGCCCCTCCACCTCGCCGCTGGGGTCTGGCACCGGAGTATTGACTCCGTCCGAGTGCTTGTTGAACATGGAGCCAATGTCAATTCTACAGATAGGGATGGTTTCACGTCGTTGCATATGGCTGCGCAAAGTGAGGGCGGCGGTGAAACCGTCAAGTTCCTCGTTCGGCATGGGGCAAACGTCGATGTAACTTCTGTCAATGGGACGACACCACTCCATCTGGCGGCGAAGGCGCGAGACGGCCGTGAAG
Organism: Russula sp. MG48; assembly: GCA_003313725.1. Lineage (NCBI taxonomy): Eukaryota > Fungi > Basidiomycota > Agaricomycetes > Russulales > Russulaceae > Russula > Russula sp. MG48. The sequence continues at coordinate 22,283 of QLOS01000999.1, read as the reverse complement.
CCGTCGAGTATCTACTTGAAAATGGCGCGGATGTAGAGGCATCCGACCGGCTTATGCAGACACCACTTCATCTTGCTATGACGGTCTGGCAGGATAGCGAGGTAGTGCAGGTCCTGCTTGCCTACCAAGCAAACGTCCATGCTCTCGACAACGAAGGCCTCACACCACTTCAGAGGATAGCGCAAAGTGGATTGGGTGACAAGACCGCTTCACTTCTGTTGGATCATGGCGCGAATCTCCATTGCACCGATAAAAAGAAGCGTACGCCTTTGCTCATTGCCATTGCCATGGGCGCGGAAGAAAGGAGACACGATGACCCGCGTCTTGTCCGTGTGCTGCTTCAATATGGTGCTGAGATGGATGCACGGGATGATTCTGACATGACGCCTCTGCGTCACGCAGTAGGGGGAGAAGCTTTCAGATATGGCATGACCAAGGAGTTGTTGAAGCACGGTGCGAATCCGTATGCAGTCGATGCGAAGGGACGAACAGTGTTTGACTACTTATCTCAGTCCAGGCGAGAGGAACTGCGCGAGCTGGTTGCTCGTCATTCATCGATGACCAGCACCGAGCCAGTTGTCTCGGAGTTATAGTCTTTTTTCTTCCTTCTTTGAGTCTGCCTCAGGCCCTTGGTACAGAGCGCTGCTACTGTATTATGTATCGTAGTACGGTGAGAACCATGCACGGTTCCGGGTTTCAAGTTCACGCCGAATGGTCCTGGGGAGAGATGGCATTCATTTACCGGGTCTCTGTCACAACCTCGGGTTCGTTGGTGGGGCTGCGGGGCTGCGGGGATCATAATGTTCAAGTTCACGGACTGTCCCTCAGTCGTGTCATGGTTCAATCGTGTCAGGTCATAGTCCCATAGCTTATGCAAATGGCGCTTATGCGGCTTAAATAAGTAAATCCAATGACTTATTTTTCTTATTTGGGCTTATATAACTTAAAACCCCATCAACAATAAGCACAACTAAGCAGTCGTTTCGCTGATAGTCCGTTGTAGATACTGTCTGGGCGGGACGTTGCCAACAGACCAAGTTTGTGCAGCGTCCCCACGCTGCAAGTCGTTCACCATAGAATACTTGAATTTCTTCATCAATCCTTAATACTTCTTTTAACACCACTAGGCAGGGGAACTACGTATGTATGCGTAAGGAAACGTCAACAGAGCTCATAGCGAAGCACATAAGCCAAAGATACTCCCACGAAAAAGTTCGCACGCGTCTATCTGCCTAGAAGCACTCTGTAGATGGGACATAAGACATCCAAAATGAGTTAGATAAGGTGAACACATACTGCGGTGTACAATGCCGGGGCCAGACTCGTCATACTCCTGCTTCGAACACCAGAGATTTTGGAAGGTGCTAAGCGACGCAAGAATGGAGCCGCCGATCCAGACGGAGTATTTGCGTTCAGGAGGAGCAACGATCTTGACTTTCATGCTCGCGGGGGATAAGGTCGTAAGCTCCTTTTGCATACGGTCTGCGATACCCGGGAACATGGTCGTGCCGCCAGAGAGGACCACGTTTCCGTACAAATCGCGACGGACGTCAAGATCGCATTTGAAGATGGAGTTGTATCTGCGAAAAAAGGTTTAGCAAGAGGGGTTGAGTGACGAGGAGCTACTGTTTACGTCGTCTCATGGATACCGGCAGCCTCGAGACCGAGGAATGATGGCTGGAAAAGAGCCTCTGGTGCGCGGAATCTGGATGACATTAGGTTGGGTTGATGGAAGGGGTGGCAGGACCTACCGTTCGTTGCCAATGGTGATGACCTGACCGTCGGGAAGCTCATAGCTCTTCTCGAGTGCAGAGGATTGCGCAGCGGTCTGAAGCTCTTGCTCGAAGTCGAGAGCGACATAGCACAACTTCTCCTTGATGTCGCGGACGATTTCACGCTCCGCAGATGTCGTGAAAGGGTAGCCACGTTCCGTGAGGTTCTTGACGAGAAGGTCGGTGATATCACGGCCAGCGAGGTCCAGGCGCAGGATAGCATGGGGTAGTGCGAAACCCTCATAGATAGGGACCGTGTGCGAAACACCATCACCGGAGTCAAGTACGATACCCGTCGTACGACCCGAGGCGTAAAGTGAAAGCACAGCCTGAATCTGCACGTAGAACGCGGGTACATTGAAGGTTTCAAACATGATCTGAGTCATCTTCTCTCGGTTTGCCTTGGGGTTGAGCGGAGCCTCGGTTAGTAGGACAGGGTGTTCTTCGGGGGCAACGCGCAGTTCATTGTAGAAGGTGTGGTGCCAAATCTTCTCCATATCATCCCAATTGGTGACAATACCGTGCTCGATCGGGTACTTAAGGGTCAAAATACCGCGCTTCGACTGCGCCTCGTCTCTGCAGTACGTGAGTCACACGATACGAAAGAAAACTGATGGCTGCTAACCCGACGTAGGAGTCCTTCTGGCCCATACCCACCATCACACCCTGATGGCGCGGACGACCGACGATCGACCTATCATGGTATATGATTTCTTAGAGGATACTGGTTGATCAAAACAACACTATGACTCACGGGAAGACGGCACGGGGGGCATCGTCACCGGCAACTGAGGATGAAATGAGTTTAAACCATGAAAAAAGTCGACAAAACACCTACAGCCGGCTTTACACATGCCAGAACCGTTGTCGATGACCTAGGAGTGAAGTGCGATCAAAGAGGTGATTTGGAGCGATAGGACAAACAACCAACAAGAGCAGCAACTTCGTCCTCCATAGTTGATGGTAATTGAGTAGAAAAAGAGGTTGGTGTAAGTGAGGGAGAAGGGAATGATGAAAGATGGTGAAGGAAAAGGCTCAGGGTTTTGTTTTTCAAGCTCAAGATTAATTGATCCCCCGCCGCCCGTACCGGACGCGGAATCGGTTACGGAACCCAAATCAGGTACTACTCCGAGTCCGCAACTGTCCGGGTGCCGAATACTCCGGACAACTGCGCTTCTTGGCCAACTGTGCAACTCGGCTTGGGTCTCACAAACTGCTGTTTACTAGGCTGTGTCTGTCGCTCTGGGCTCCAAACCGTAACAGTCGCTGCGCACCCAGCATTCTTTCTGTCCACTGTTCCATAGTAGCCGATTCAATTGATTCGATCGTGGTGGTATGATCGTGATGGGGGTGCTGCACTGCCTGAGTTTTTCGTCCCTGCCACAACTTGCAGCGCCTCATTCTGTGAATATGCAGATGCTGCTAGACCTCCGAGCCATAGTAGCCCAGCCATTTGAGCTATCATGAGTGCATTTCGCAGTCGATTCTGGGCTGTCTCAGATTCCGAACGCTCGAACCTGTTTTATAAAACCTTCAACATGGCTCAAGCTTGGCGCTCATCAAACGATGCCGCGTCGACCGCGCCCTGAACCTTTCATCATGGCTATGCTCCATGCTCCACAATCGTGGCTGTTCTGCTAGCAGGCTGCACGTGATCTCGTCCTTGATTGGGAGCGAGGAACTGTTCAGTTGGCACGTGGTGTGTTCTTACTCCACCACCGGCGTCAATTTGTTTGATATCTCGGAGTTTCATGCTACTTGCGACTGGTAGTGCTACCGTGGCTTATGTACGGGCCGAAGGTTATTGTCATTGCGCATCTAATCGGACGTTGCAATTGGATTGATATCGAGGCAAGGGGTATTGTCGTAAACAATGTAACCCCAACAATCCCGGCGGCTAGTGCGCGCCTAGGCAGGCCGAGAACCTCTAAATGGCATCTGCCAGGCCCGTCCTCCCTGAGAACGAAGGTACCGTCACCGGCGAGCCATGCCTAAGGCACGCAAGGGACTTGTCTCATGGAAACTCCCGCCATATCATGCTTGCTATGTCTATAGTTTGGTGCCCCGTGCTGTCCTAGTACTGATCCCAATTCGCCTTCGTTCCGTCGCGCAGGCTATGTGCTTCGTGCCCCCCCTCCTCGAAGATAAATTCACTCTCACAAAGATCATTTAAAAACTCACACTCTCCTCACCGCTGCCGCCCCTGCCATCCTCTTCCCATACTTAATAACCCTATGTATGCTGTAACTGACCGCAAACATGCCGCGCAGGAGCATAATCGACGGCCGTCTTCCGGCCGTCTTCCCGGAAGCTCCCGAGACGAAAAAAAAAACCGCTGTAGCAATTCGAAGTCAGGATCCTGCACCTCCGTTGCTGGAGGAATCTGTGGACCGTTCTGAATCGCAAGTAGCATGTCGTTCACTTGTCGTTGTCGGAGCATTGATGACCATTCTCGAAGGCCGAAGGTTGTTTCTCTCTTTCCGGGATAGATGTGCGATCAAGCCAACACCAACGTATTCAGGCGCATCATCAGCGAGGTAGGCGACACTGATCTCGAGTTGCAGCTCATCAACAGTGCACTGATTCCAGGTCGATCTCTCCCCTAGGATCGACTCCTGTAATCGTGGGATAGGGTCAGACCACCGGGCTCGTTTAGTTGCAGCACACCATAAACCAGTCCCTGCCGGCAACAACGTCACAAGAGACAGGCCTCGTCAGGCAACTTGGGGAAATGCATTCCCAGATGGCGTCATCGAGACGTTGATAGGGCATCTCCTACCTGTCCGCATTTGCACCTATCTGAACCTACTTGGGCTTGAAGTTCCCGCTGGTACACTACTCCGAGGCAGAATCTGACTGGGGCCACGGTTAACGGACGCCCGGTGATGACCAAACGATACGAATGTCGTGAGGGGGGGGGAGGTACGCATTCTATTTGTCGTTGGCTCGAGGGGATGCTCACTGGGGACTTCAAAGGAGGGAGATAGCTTCCTTGGACAGCGGTTGGTGCGCCCGATAAGGCCGAATCAACGCACTGTCACTCTCACGCCTAGGACACCCGTTTCCCACACCACATGGCGTTCCTCAGTAAACAAATTCAGACCCCGGGCTATTATGATACATGTGGTATGTAGGGCCTGTGATTTGCTGATAGCTGTCGCTAATATTTCTACCCTAGTCTGTATTACGGATTTATTCGTAACGGGGCAAGGCCATCTATTAGAAGTCGCTGCAATCGCTACCCCCTCGTAAGTTCCTGGAGAATGATTCCTGGCTTACACTCAACAACTCAGGCTGAGCACCTTAAAATGAGCCCCTCACTTATTTTTCAGCAATAGTACCTGTGAGACCATTTACTACATAGACCGGTCTCACCACGTACGTTTGACAAGTTCCGGAGACGGCGCTACATATGACCAGCAAGAGCACCGATCACTTGCCATACTCTCGAATTTGATCATGAACAAAGTTTCGAGGAAATATTATCTTTGGCGGCGGTGATACCTTCTCCGATCGACAACCCCAGAACTATCTTAGACCTTTAAGGTAGCTGTGTCATGTGGGAGGCGAGTATCCTTACCACACTTGGATAATTTGTGCAGTGCCCCTAATATTGTTCTCTGGATCTTCGGAGAACGATTTCCAGGGACAGTTCTCTGCGTGGGTGAAGATGGTCAGCAATGTGCTGTAAACGAAACCATGCAATTGCTACTAACACGGAAATGCAGACCGCCACAGAAGGACTCGCCAGTTGGCCAATTAAATCGCATGAGTCATCTTGTTATATCCGGCACCGCATCCCCCGCACAGGTCTGAAACACTGCTCGTCGACCTCTTCGACGCAAATTGGACCACAGCGGTCCTGCGGGAGCTCCGTGTGTCCATGGCCTCCTGGGCCTGGACGACCATGGTGGCCTCTTCTTGCATGCCACATACGGCGATGTTGGTTGCCTGGTTGTCAGACCAGACCTGCCTCGACGATGAAGACCTTCCTCAGCGTGGGGAACATCGCTCCCACGCCGATAAACGTCAGCCAAATCCTTTGGCCGTTACATGCGAAAATGGATTCACATCTCGGAGGTGACGACCGATATTGTCAGGTATAGTACTAATGCGTCTGTTGTCAGGGAACCGAGTTGATCTGATTCGATGTCGTACAGATCGATGTTCCGCTGCTTTTGCAAGCCCTCCTCTATCTCATGTACATCAAAAGTCGAAGGATTACCCTAGTGAGAAGAGCGCGCGGTGGAGGAGCATCGTGACGCATGTCGCGCAATCCATCCGGGGAAGTAACATATCTCCTGACGCCATGATTTTCAGTGTTTGGCGGGCCATGTATTCAACATCTCCACCGGGAAGTATACTTCTTCCTTTCATATGGGGACCTGGAGACGTCGCAATGACCCCATGATGACGGGTGCAAACCTGTCGGTAGGGAGACGCGACCGCAGGGTCCACTGCGTCGTTGGGCGCCTCTAGCCGGTGCGTGACCGGGACTCTAAAGACTTTGAAGATGTACTAGACGAGAGCAGGTCAAGACTACCTCGGCGCCACGAGCTTGCGGCAGACCGTGTGTCTTTTGCGAAACGTAGGATCGAATTGCCCACTTTCGCCATCAACTCTGCCTAGATCTATTTCTGGGATCTTATACCCTCAATCTCGAGAAGGCCGTTGGTAGAGTGGTTTGGGTATACCGTAATATTCCCCTTCATGGTGTTTTACCCAGCTGAACCATCTGTGAATTAGAAGGTCGCTCTGAGGGTCATCTATTCCGACTATTCGTGAAGTAGTGTTTGCGTACGATGATAAGCACCATTGGGACCCCTTGCGCATCTCAGGTCGTCCCTATCCGAGCGTCGTCAGCGTGACGTTGGATTACCCGGGTCCGTCGAGAGTGAACCTGCCAGTGGGCCAGCACTAGTTACTACAGTACTAGTACTACAATTATGGGAATGAAAAAATCTCGCATTCAGTTGCTAACATAGTGATCCGAGTTTGGATTATGATAACTTGCACAAATTCTATTATCCTTACTGACATAGCCGTAGGGCATTTCCATCGGGTATACTGTAAAGCGGCTCAGCGATCATGATTTGAGCCTGAGTCCGGGCCGCGCAGCGGCGGCCGAGTGTCCGCAATTGCTTCCGAGTCTCTCTACTGGTAGGTATCCTCGGGTCTCTTCTATAGGATTCACCAACCGTAACTCCTCGTAGGGTCATAGGGTAGCTCTGGCAGAAGAGCCAGCCCTCGGCATCTCCTATGAGACCCTCATCCCTGTTATCAGTGTTATGATATTCAAGTTGACAAGCGATTCAACAACTTAAAGCTGAGGACAAGAAGTGTAGCTGCAGTTTCACAAGTGAAATTCTGCGCGACACCCACTGGCAGCGGCCGGAGCCAATAGTCTCTACGTGGGACATTCTAAGCAGATACCCACTCAGGACAAGAACAACAATCAATTGATTTGGGATTTGTATTGGTACAGTGCATAATCATGATTCAGCAAACCTATCGTACAATCAGAACTGGTTGTGGAACGCACTCCACATATTCCAGTAAGCCTTTCAGGATTCTTCTTGACACCCGTAAGTTCCCCATCCCCTCTGCTAGTCCCGTTGCTGAAAACTTCAGAAAGTCGACCGTAGAAAGGGCCCTTGTGGACCGTAGACCACTGGCAGCGGCCTAGTAGGCGGTGTGTATGTTACTACTAGGGAAGCCATGTATCCCCAAAATTCTCGAGAAAGCGAATGACATTTTTCCGACCTCGCAAATGCTGAATCTCTCTTTGTTCTTCTTCTGTGAAACGATCCCTATGGTAAGCTATGAGATGTGTCTTGATCTTCTCTGGACGGGTCCAGCTGGTATGACAGAAGGGGCACTTTTGCGGCCGTTGGTGCCTGTCTCTGATATGCCGTTTGAGTTCTTGGGCTCGTTGATATTTTTTGTCAGGACAAGCACAGCAGCGCCACTCCCGAGAAGCCCTGCCACCATTCATGGAGCGCTGTGCGCTTTCTGTTTGTGGACTCAGTTGGCCTCCTGTACGCTCTAGCGTCTCCAAAACTTGGTCCTGATTGCATCGGAAAGGCGATGTCGGGTGAGTCCCTGACGTGCCTTGCGAATACGGTCGTGACGATTGACCGTGGGATACATCGCGCCATTGGGTGGATGGGGACTGAGCTGTCTGTACAAAGGGCCGGCCCCTGGCTAGGTGCGGATCATCATCTCCTGCTGTGATTCGCTACGTGCATCAATGCTAGGAAGGCTTTATACCTTTTCACGACGTGCTCCCTCACCTGGTCTGGTAAAGAGTCATTCACGCAAATCGGGTCATCTGAGAAGGCTCTGTGGTCAACCCAAAAGCTCCGACCAAAACCGTCGGGAGTTTGAGGTATCGGGGGGGGCATTCCTAGAAGCTGTGCTTGCAAAAGTCCGGATGGCCCAGGCAATAACTCCCCTACGTTTGGCAACCAGACTGACTCTCTTGGACCGTCCATCGCGTCTGGTAGACGAGAACACGTTGTCTGTGTGGGTTGGTGAGTATGTCTCAATGTCCCGTTTGTGCAATTGCCTAATTAATGTCTTACCGGATCATGGAACTGGAAAAGATGATACCAGAGTAACAAGTCCTGAATACGTGAGTCTTCGCAATTGTGTATTTCTAAGCTTTCTATTAGAGACATGAAAATTGCGATATACATTAGCAGTTTACCGAAACCTTGTGGAGGGTTTAGGTCTTTAAAGCCTTGGTCTTCCATAGACTTTTCTATCTGAGTCGACGGAGAGAGCCTGATATATGGATCTTACAGGCTCAGGGTGGAGAGGGTGCTGGGAGATACGGGAGACCTTGCGTAGGGGCGCGCGTTAACGACACCAGAGCAACAGTGGCAAGGGAGGGTAGGGGGACTTGCTACGAGTTCGGACCTATTCGCTCAGGTGGCCTACCTTGCAATGAGCCCTGTTTTATATTCACGCTAGACGGTCCTCTCCACCAGCAGACTAAGTCTTTCCTATTCTCTTATTCCTTGCTTTTTGCGGCAGGTCTTTCCTGATAAAGTGAGCATCTTCCGGCCGCCACTTGTATATGTTTAGTATGGCGTCGGTGACTCGACTTGCGGCCGGCAACAGGAGATAGAGGTAAATTATACCCACCATGCCATCAACGTTCCTGCATCAGAGAAGCTGCACGCATTAGGCACTTTTGAGGCATCTTGTAACCTCAGTAGTAATTCGTAACGCCGTGCCTGATCGATGAAACCTGATATGGACCAAACCAATCAAACCAAATCAGCGAGCTACCGTGACAGTAACCGAACCGTAGTAGCATTCGAAGTAGCCCTGAGCTGCGTACCAGTAACAATCAAGACGAATTCGAAGTACGCAGTTGATAGGTTAACAGCCCTCTTAAACATATGGGAGGACAAAAATTGGTTCGAAATCAAGAACAGCGAGTGCCCCAACATACTTCCAATGTGTCAAAGGCCGCGGTGGTAAGGAAACAGCCTGAGGTCCTGATCTGGACGACCTGATAGGAGACCTAGAAATGGACGAGACACGATATGGTATAAACCCGTTAGGTCCCGGACACAATAGTCCTTGTATAAGGCACTGCCCAGTGCCTACAAAGGCGGTTTCATTGTCAGAACCCATCACGGTGTGTAATGCATATCCAATGCAGGCATATAGTGATGTGGCACTGATGTGGCACCAACTCTTCCGTAATATTCTGCCAGAGATGACAGCCTGCAGAACTCCAGTTTGTGCCGTTGATCCATGTATCTCAGGCCTCAGCACCTACAAGGCTCCACCTTCTGACAGAGCAGATAGTATTTTCACGCCGGAGACGATCTTCACGCGAGGTCGCACATCGATTGTCCCAGTCGTCGCGAAGTAGTATTTGGGGGTATTGATGGGCGTCCCGCTGCGCAACAAGATGGGACTGTTCAAGAGCTCCACCTGTGGTCAGCTAGATTACATTAGGTACCTAATAACCTAGAGAAACGAAGTAGAATTGTCATAAGCGTCCGCACAGAACACATACAATAATGCATTCAGGAACTTACTATCACCCGTAGGAAGGAATGATAACACCCCTTTCACTTGATGTTGCTCTCTTCAAGTTGCTACACGGTAACGGTGTCACCCGTCGGTCTGAGGTCTCAACCTATGCAATATAGCTGAGTCTAGCTGTCACTAGAGCACCGCAGGCCTATACCTGATTTGCAGCTTGAGTGACGGCAGAAACTAATTTGTTATGGCTAGCCCAATCACTACAGCTATTGATGATGGGCGGTGTCAAGTGACCTACCATAAGCAGGACTACTGCAAGGCCATCGTGGCCTTTTGTTTGCGGCCGTGCTTTGCTGTCACTTCAGTACCCATGACCTACTTGATAACGTACTGTCATGCAGGGTTCGAAAGAAACTGTCGCGGTGCGTTCGCCATATATAGTGTGTGGGTGCCTCGTGATGATCATCGTGGATATGGTCCATGCTTTGCTGTCACTCGGGGCGCCCCGTAGCGGTCACCTCCGTCCGCCTGAGGGGACATTTTCAAAGTTCGACCATACAGCACATCGCTATGATAAGCAGCCAATACAACGCTGGTGCCGTTGTACCGACTACACAAACAGCGGAGTTTTTAAGTTGACAGTTAGGTACAGTGACGCGGTAGCTCCACAGAATGCAGTGCTGACGGAGGGTGCACTGTCCCCCATCGTTGTCGCCCAATCTCAACGAGACGGACGTGTCCATCCCGACCAAGCTATCAACCTCCAGATATGGGCCCATGGCAACGCCATCTACCAAGCTTGTGCACAGGATGATGCACTGATAGAGGAAATAACTGTAGACATGAAGGAGAAGACAGGACAACATGTCCAGCACTAAATGAACTCGGTCGCCCCCGCCGATTGTGCTCTCGCTGGGTACATACAATATACGGGAGAGGGCGTTTGGTCAAGAGGTTGAATGGACGATCGAGCATAGGGGGAGAAGGGTGGTTCTGAAGGAGTAGTGACGTGAAAGCCACCGTTTCCAATAGGAAACAAGAGGATGAAGTGGACAAGAGGAAGACATGGAGAAGGGAGGGGTACCGAGTGTTGTAATTACACCCGCATCTGTGTATCTTCAGCTCACTGTTGGTGCTTGGGGTTGCATAGTCGGGTAACTTACGTTGTACTGTACTATCTGCGTACAGATGAAAGTTAGGATGGGGAGTGTTCTGATACGGAAGGGAGAAATAGACGAGGTAAAGGAAACAGGCTTGAGAGAAAGGTCACAGTCCCAAAAAGCGATGGTGGGGATGGGAAACATGCCCCGTATTGCACTGTTGTTTCTCCCGTCCCTCCTTTGTATCTTAGTCGGGGGGGGGGCGGACAGAGGGGAGATAAGACGAGGCATTGGATGGGAGACTATATGAGAATGCAGGCAAGGCGGAAGAAACGGGTGTGGGAAGAGGTTCAGGCTTTGAATGAGGTGTGCGAAAAGAGTGCAACACGGAACACACAATTGCCATCAGGAAGGGCAAGGAAAGAGGGCCGTGGAGAAGGCAAGTTGAATGACGTCTCTCTTGCATGCCATGTATAGCGGGGTCGACCCCCTGAGCTCCAACCCGGGACTGTGAATACGTAAATTAGTATAGGAAACATTAGGTTAGGCAGGGCACTGAGACGTCCTCAGACCGTTCTACCATTTAGGTTACGTACCGAGCCTTTAGGCGACGACCCCTGAAGCGCTGACAATTTCGGAGTTTGCGGTAATTTGCCCTAATAAAATTGGATTTCTCCGCGACAAATAAATTATGTCTAGAACCCCAGCGAAAAAGGCGCGCGGTGGCGGAGACGCATCGTGATCGTGACTCGTACTGTAGATATGGCCGCAGTGCTGGCCCGTGCTGGCCCGGTCCCAGTCGTTGATCACCGGTGTGCCCTACTGGCTTGGCAGACTCGGATCAACTTCAAGTTGGGTCTCACCAACTGCTGTTTACTAGGCTGCGTCCGTCGCTCCGGGCTCCAAATCGTCACAGTCCTTGCTGCGCACCCAGCACTCTTTCTGTCCACTGTTCCATTACTTCCATAATAACCGATTCATTTGATTCGATCATAGTGGTATGATCCGCCATAATGTCAGTGATCGTGATGGGGGAGGGGGATGCTGCGCTGCCTAGTTTTTCGTCCCTGCTACAACTTGCTGCGCCTCATTCCGTAAATATGCAGAAGCTGCTAGACCTCCAAGCCATAGTAGCCTAGCCATTTGGGCTATCATGAGTGCATTTCGCAGTCGACTCGAATTCAGATTCTGGCTGCCTCAGATTCTGAACACTCGAACCTGTTTTATAAAACTTTCAGCATGGCTCAAGCTTGGCGCTCATCAAGCAATGTCCGCGTCGACCGCGCCCTGAACTTTGCATCATGGCCATGCTCTATATTCAAGTTCGTGGCTGTCTGTCAGCTGGCAGACTCCACGTGATCTTGTCTGATTGTAATTTGTAAGCGAGGAAGTACTGTTCCAGCTGTTCGGTCGGCACGTGCTGTGTTCTTACTCCACCACCACCGGCGTCAATTTGTTTGATACCTCGGAATTTCATGCTACTTGCGACTGGTAGTGCTACCATGGCCTATGTACGGGCCAAAGGTTATGCGCATCCAATCTAACGTTGCTATTGGATTGATATCGAGGCAAGGGGTATTGTCGTAAGCAATATAACCTCAACAATCCCGGCGGCTAGTGCGCGCCTAGGCAGGCCGAGAACCTCTAAATGGCATCTGCCAGGCCCGTCCTCCCTGAGAACGAAGGTACCATCGCTGGTGAGCCATGCCTAAGGCACGCAAGGGACTTGTCTCATGGAAACTCCCGCCATATCATGCTTGCTATATCTATAGTTTGGTGCCCCGTGCTGTCTCAGTGCTGATCCCAATTCACCTTCGTTCCGTCGCGCAGGCTATGTGCTTCGTGCCCCCCCTCCTCGAAGATAAATTCACTCTCACAAAGATCATTTAAGAACTCACACTCTCCTCACCGCTGCTTCCCTGTCATCTTCTTCCCATACCCGGTAGCCCTATATATGCTGTAACTGACCACAAACATGCCACGCAGGAGCATAATCGACGGCCCTCTTCCTAGAAGCTCCGAGATGAAAAAAACCCGCTGTAGAAATTCGAAGTCAGGATCCTACACCTCCGTTGCTGGAGGAATCTGTGGACCGTTCTGAATCGCAAGTAGCATGTCGTTCACTTGTCGTTGTCGGAGCATTGATGACCCTTCTCAAAAGCCGAAGGTTGTTTCTCTCTTTCCGGAATAGATGTGCGATCAAGCCAACACCAATGTATTCAGGTACATCATGAAGAGAGATAGGATCAGGAACAACACTGACCTCGAGCTGCAGCTCATCAACAGTGCACTAGTTCCAGGTCGATCTCTTTCCTAGGATTGACCCCTGTAATCGTGGGATAGGGTCAGACCACCGTGCACGTTTAGTGGCAGCACACCATAAACCAATCCCTGCCGGCAATAACGTCACAAGAGACAGGCCTCGTCAGGCAACTTGGGGAAATGCATTCCCAGATGGCGTCCTCGAGATGTTGATAGGGCATCTCCTACCTGTCCGCATTTGCACCTATCTGAACCTACTTGGGCTTGAAGTTCCCGCCGGTACACCGCTCCGAGGCAGAATCTGACTGGGGCCACGGTTAACGGACGGCCGGTGTTGACCCAACGATACGAATGTCGTGAGGGGGAAAAGGTACGCATTTTATTTATCGTTGGCTCGAGGGGATGCTCACTGGGGACTTCAAAGGGGGCATGGCTTCTTTGGAAACTTGAAGCGGTTGGTGCGCCCGATAAGGCTGTACTTTGACAAATCAACGCACTGTCGCTCTCACGGCTAGGACCACCGTTTCCCACCACCACACGGCGTTCCTCAGCAAACAAATTCAGACCCACAGCTATTGTGATACACGATGGTATGTAGGGCCTGTGATCTGCTGACAGCTGTCGCTAACATCTCTACCCTAGTCTGTAGGATTCTTTTGTAACGGAGCAAGACCATCTATTGGAAGTCGCTGCGATCGCTACCCCTCGTAAATTCCTGGAGAACGATTCCCATGGTTTCTAACTTACATGCAACAACTCAGGCTGAACACCTTAAAATGAGCCCCTCACTTATTTTTCAGCAATAGTACCTGTGAGACTATTTACTACGTAGACCGGTCTCACCACATACGTTTGACAAGATCCGGAGACGGCGCTACATATGACCAGCAAGAGCATCGATCACTTGCCATACTCTATTATTTGATCATGAACCAAGTTTCGAGGAAATATTGTCATCGGTGGTGATACTATCTCCGATCTGTGGCTGTGTCATGTGGGAGGCGAGTATCTTTACCACACTTGGATAATTTGTGCAGTGCCCCTAATATTGTTCTCTAGATCTTCGGAGAACAATTTCCAGGGACAGTTCTCGGCGTGGGTGAAGGTGGTCAGCAATGTGCTGTAAAAGAAATCGTTCAATTGCTGACACGGAAATGCAGACCGCCACAGAAGGACTCGCCAGTTGGCCAATCAAATCGCATGGGCCATCTTCCTATATCCGGCACCGCATCCCCCGCACAGTTCTGAAACACTGCTCGTCGAACTCTTTGACGCAAATTGGACTATAGCGATCCTGCGGGAGCTCCGTGTGTACATGGCCGACTGGGCCCTGGACGACCGTGGCGGCCTCTTCTTGCATGCCACATACGGCGATGTCGGTTGCCTGGTTGTCAGACCAGACCCTACGTCAACGATGAAGACCTACGTCAGCGTGGGAAACATCACCCCACGCCGATAAACGTCAGCCAAGTCCTCAGGCGTTATATGCAAAAATCCTAGGAGAGGACGAACCATTCCGGAGGCGACGGTTGACCTGCTACGTCTTTTGAAGGGGAGTTTGAGGAAATTCACATCTCGGGGGTCACGACTCGGACAGATGTTGTCAGGTATAGTAATGCATCCGTTTTCAGCGGAACCAAGTTGATCTGATTCGATTTCGTACAAATAGATGTTCCGCAAGCCCTCCTCTATGTACATCAAAATCCTAAGGATGACCCTAGTGAGAAGAGTGCGCGATGGAGGAACGTCGTGTCGCATATCGTGCAATCCGTCCAGGGAAGTAATGTCTCTCCTGAAGCCATGATTTTCAGTGAGTGGTAGCTCGTGTTTGGTGGGCCATGTATTCAACATCTCCGCTGGGAAGTACACTCTTCCTTTCATATGGGGACTTGGAGACGTCGCAATGACCATATGATGACGGGTGCAAACCTGTCAGTAGGGAGACGCGACCGCAGAGTCCACTGCGTCTCTGGGCGCCTCTAGCCGGTGCGTAACCGGGACTCTAAAGACTTTTTGAAGATGTACCAGACGAGAGTGGGTCAAGACTACCTCAGCGCCACGAGCTTGCAGTAGACCGTGTGTCTTTCGCGAAACGTAGGATCGATCGCCCACTTTCGCCATCAACTCTGCCTAGATCTATTTCTGGGATCTTGTCCCCCAATCTCGAGAAGGTCGTTGGTAGAGTGGTTTGGGTATACCGTAATATTCCCCTTCAATTGGATATGGTTTTTTTACCGGCCGGCTGAACCATCTGGGAATTAGAAGATTGCTCTGAGGGTCATCTATTCGTGAAGTAGTGTTTGCGCCGGAGATAAGCACCATTGGGGCCCCTTGCGCATCTCAGGTCGTCCATATCCGAGCGTCGTCAGCGCGACGTTGAAATGCTCGGGTACGTCGAGACTCGAGAGTGAACCAGCACTAGTCACTACAGTACTAGTACTAGTACTACAATTACGGGAATGAATAAATATCGCATTCAGTTGCTAATATGATGATCCGAGTTTGGATTATGATAACTTGCACGAATTTTCTATTATCCCGGGCCTTACCAACATAACAGTGGGGCATTTCCATCGAGTATCGTAAGGCTCAGCGATAGGCCCCAACTCGAGTCCGGGCCGTGCGACCGAGTGTCCGCAATGGCGACCAGTCGGCGACTTCTCAGGCTA
The DNA here is from genome assembly GCA_003313725.1 of Russula sp. MG48. Taxonomy (NCBI): domain Eukaryota; kingdom Fungi; phylum Basidiomycota; class Agaricomycetes; order Russulales; family Russulaceae; genus Russula; species Russula sp. MG48. Next base: position 6,473 of record QLOS01000999.1, on the reverse strand, counting down.
TCCGACGGGGCTTAGCCTGTGACTACTGACTCGGGTCTCCTCTATAGGATTTCAGCTCGGATGTACCCACAATAACTGCTGGTAGGGTCATAGGGTGGCACTGGCAGAAGAGTCAGCCCTCGGCATCTCCTGTGAGACCCTCATCTCTGTCACGGTTATGATATTCAAGTTGACAAGCGATTCAACAACTTAAAGCTGAGGATACTGGCAGGAAGCGTAGCTGCAGTTTCACAAGTGAAATTCTGTGCGACACCCAGCGGCCGGGGCCAATAGTCTCGGCGTGGAGCATTCTCAGCAGATACCTGCTCAGGACAAGAACAACAATCAATTGATTTGGGATTTATATTGGTACACTGGCAGTACATGATCACGATTCGGCAAACCTATCGTACAATCAGAACTGGTTGTGCAACGCACTCACATATTCCAGTAAGCCTTTCAGGATTCTTCTTGTCAATCGTAAGCTCGCCAATGTCGCCATCCCCTCTGCCAGTGCTAGTCCCATTGCCGAAAACGTCAGAAAGTCGACCGTAGAAAGGGCCCTTGTGGACCGTAGACCAGCGGCCTAGGCGGTGTGTATGTTACCGCTAGGGGAGCCATGTATCCCCAAAATTCTCGAGAAAGCGAATGACATTTTTCCGACCTCGCAAATGGTGAAACCCTCTTTGTTCTTCTTCTGTGAAACGATCCCTATGGTAAGCTATGAGATGTGTCTTGATCTTCTCTGGACGGGTCCAGCTGGTATGACAGAAGGGGCACTTTTGCGGCCGTTGGTGCCTGTCTCTGATATGCCGTTTGAGTTCTTGGGCTCGTTGATATTTTTTGTCAGGACAAGCACAGCAGCGCCACTCCCGGGAAGCCCTGCCACCATCCATGGAGCGCTGTGCGCTTTCTGTTTGTGGACTCCGTTGGCTTCCTATGCGCTCTAGCTTCTTTGAAGTTTGGCCCTGATTGCATCGGAAAGGCGATGTTGGGTGAGTTCCTGACGTGCCTTCCGAATATGATCGTAATGATTGACCGTGGGATCCATCGCGCCATTGGGTGGACGGAGACTGAGCCGTCTGTTCGAAGGGATGGTCCCTGGCTGGGCGCGGATCATCATATCCTGCCGTGATTCGCTACGTGCATCAATGTTAGGAGGCTGGATACCTTTTCACGTCGCGCTCGCTCACCTGGTCTGGTAGAGAACCATTCACATAAATTTGGTCATCTGAGAATGTTCTGAAGCTAACCCAAAAGCTCCGATCAAAGCCGTCGGGGGCCTGATCCATCGGGGGGGCCACTCCTAGAAGCTGTGCTTGCAAAAGCCCGGATGGGCCAGGCGATGACTTCCCTACGTTTGGCGACCAGACTGACTCTCCTGGAACAGCCATCGCATCTGGAATACGAGAAAACGTTGTCTGGGTGGGCTGATGGGTATGTCTCAATGTCCGTTTGTGTAATTTCCTAATCAAAGTCTTACCGGGTCATGGAGCTGGGAAGGACGATGCCAAAGTAACGAATCCTGAAAACATGGGTCCCCGATATTGGGTACTTCTAAGCTCTCTATTAGAGACGCACAGCCATCTATATGGGTGGTTTACCGAGACATTGCGGAGGTTTGAAGTCCTGAATTTCTTGGTCTTCCATAGAGACGTTCTTATCCGAGTCAACAGAGACAGCTCTATACATGGACCTAACAGGCTCAGGGTGGCAAGGATACTGGGAGGTACGGAAGACTCTGCGTAGGGGCGCGCGTAAAGGATACCAGAGCTACCACGACAGGGGGGGATACGGGGACCCGCTCCGAGTCGTGACTTTTTCGCTACTTTGCATGAGGTCTAATTCATATTTATACAGCAGGCTAGGTCGGCTTTTTCCACTGGCACACTCTTTCTCACTCTTCGCGTAGTCAATTTCAACAACACTAGAAGCAATTGTAACCGTCTTTGGAATTTACCCCGGTGCCAGCGACTGTACGGCGCTACGGACGGTGGCGTGCTTCTCGTGGGTATTGTGGACCGTGGTCACCTCAGGTGAGTTGTTAAGATGCACTTAACTACACATTCCTTCCCACGGATCACCGCCATCACCTAATTTTTCTCCGCATTGGGTATTCGATTTCCGGTTTTGGTTTCCTCCCCCACCTCCACCTCAGACAGATGGGATCGATTATGGATTGCGCGACGGCGTATATACCCCCAAGAAAGCGCCCTAGGATACGTTACGGTCCTCATTTCCCCCTCCCCATGCCCAGATCGCAGATCACTCATGTATCTAATTCCATTGGTGGTGAAATTCGTCTCTGCTAGGTACAGCCATTGCTAGGTTAATGGCACTGGATGAAGCTTTGGTCCAAGACAGGTGGATGTTGAGCCCTCGTCAATGATTATTGGCGTTTGGTTCCCTTGTTGAATATCGTTGAAGGTGTATCTTGACGGTAGCGTCGTCTCGATTACGCGCTGGCAAAGTCGTTTCACATACACGCCACAGACTTGTCAGAATGCGTCGAAAGGCGACACGACAGGCACCATGCTGGTCCTACGGCACCAACTATTCCACATTCAGCCAGAAGCCAGATATAACAACTCGGCACAACATATCCGGCAGGGTCAAACTTCTGACTAACAGGCCATGTCAGACAGCCCTGACAGATGGGGGCAACTCAAATGATAAGGCCATCCGAGGAGTTTGCAGGTCTTTCCGACAAGTTCCGATGCCCGTACTTCTCAAGCAGCTATGAATCATTTGTTCATTGTCTGACGATCAACTTTAGGTCATTGTGGCAGCCTTGTCGATCTGGTGTGGACATGATATGAGGCGGAGGGAAGGCGTAGCCAAGTATACGCATCATTCTGGTAAGAGGGTAACGGAAACGATATTTGACGCTGGCAACTTACTGCCCCACCAGCTAGTTCCAGGTCAGCAGTCAAAGAAGGGCCAGTGAAGATCGCCGGCTGATAGTTCCGTTCGCTATTGTCTGTCTACCGCTCGTGTTTGTAGCCAGGGTCTCAACATCTAACGCTCACAGGCGTGCACAGACTTTGAGTATTCTCACGTCGGATCTTCTCCACCCCCCGTGGACGGATTCGTCGCGAAGCATTCAGGGGTGCTGATGGGCGGTCCCGCTGTGCAAAAAGATGACACTGCTCGAGACCTCCCATTGTGGTCCGGACAAGCTGAATTACACTACGTAACTAGTAGCCTGGAGAGATGCAGGGGAGTCATCGTAAGCGTCTGTGCTGGCTTCGGGTACAGTAGCGTATGGAGGAACTCACCGTCAGCTGTAGCCCAACAAGCTGAGGGGAAGTTGTAAAAGGACGACGGTGCTTTAATTGTATGTCCAGGGACGGGAATAGTACCTCTTTCGGTTAGTGTTTCACCCTTACTTTAGAGTAATGCGGTCTCCTGGTTGCGTCCGCTCCAAGTACCCCTCAGGCGCACCCCCACTCCCCCATGCAGTATAACTGAACCTTACTGTCATCGGAGAACCGCAGCACTGGACCGTTTGCATCTTGAATAACGGCAGAAACGAATTCCGTGGCTCAATGATTAGAACTTTTAGTCAATGGGCGCCATCCAGTGACACATAGTGAGGGGATGCTGTGATTATCCGTCACTTCAGCGCCCGCTCAGCTCGTGCTGCTGTCCTGGCTTCGTTCGACAGCAGTTTGCAAAGACAGGTCATACCGTTTGCAAAGGCTCCGTAATAATCACCGTGGACATTTGCATCATGCTTCGCTGTCACTCAAGTGTGCCATAGCGGTCACCTCGTCCGTTCCAGGCCTGAGGGGACCTCCTCGACATTCACTGCACGCGAGGCAGCTCCACAAAGTACCTTCAATCTTGAGTGATGCATATAGTACGTTCCTATGATTCACGACCATCAAACCACCACTGGCAGTGCCATTTTACCAATACCTGGCAAAGTTACTCAACCCGATACTCAGGCGCAGCGATGCGATAAGAGACGGTCAAGCCGATTACGAACAGCACAGAATGCGGGGCTGATGGAGCGGGCACTGTCCCCATCTTGTCCTCAGTGAAGTGCACGCAACTGTAGCAACTAAGTTATCAACCTCCAAGCGTGAGTCCACTCCACACGGCTTACCAGGTTGGCGCACAGGGGTATACCGAGTATATGAGAGGAGGGTGGGCGTAAAGAAGACAGAACAACAGTGTCTCGCGCGCTACGACTTTTCACGCTCTCGCTGGTTGTGCTCTTATCCAGTATGCACAGTATGTGGCGGGAGACGATGTCCGATTGAGGGGTTGGACGGATGATCGAATGCGGTGGGGAAAGGGAAAGGACTCGGATGGGACTGAGAGGTAAAGAAGAGCATTTTCGCTAGGGGAAAAGAGATGGAGTGGATAAACGGAAAGACACGAGGAAGCATAGGGAGACATATAGTGCGTTGGCATTACATCCGCATCTGCACATCTTCGTCCTCTTGCTGTTGGTACTTGTGACTGTGTCGGGTACACTGTGGAATCGAGGTGCGAATGAAAGCTGAGGCGAGGAGTGTTCAATTGGGGAAGGCCGGAAGGAAGAGAGATACAGAACAAGGGAAAGAGGATTAGGTGGAAGGTCATGATCCCCACTGGCAAACGTGATAGTGGGGATAGGGACATTCGTTGTAATCACTGTTATAGGACGCTAATGAGTGCATGCCTCTTATTGTGCTACTAATTCTCCCATCCCCCGTTAACCTCTCGTTTGGGGTGCAGACACAATGGAGGTGAAACAAGAAAAAGAATAAGAGACCGCACGAGAAATGTGAACAAAGCGGCAAGAGAGAATATAAGGAACGAAGTCGGCAGAGAAGGTATTTGCCAATGAGGTGTAGGTTCTGAGGGGTGCGAAAATAGTGTAACACGCAAACAAAAGCCATCAGGAAAGAGGGCCGCAGAGGAGGGGAAAGGGACACTAAGTGAACAGAAGAAATGACAATTGGGACCTGAGGCCCGAGGCCCGGGTCAGCAAGGAGATGATAATGGTGAACGCGGCGGTGACGCGAATGGCACTGGTGATCACGTCCGTCAGGTGTCCGTCTGCCCGGCCCGCGTTCGGCAGCCTCAGGCTGAAGGCCAGGACCACAATAGATCTCTTCAACCCCCCCCGCCAAACTTCACCAACACAACTTCCATCGACGCGGTCCGCGCATCGTCACGGAAGGCGGCCATCGCAACCTGGGCCGAGAGCTGGCACGCCTCTGAGCGCTCCTCCCATGCCTACACCGAGGTCCTCAGAGGACCCCCCGACGGCAGACTCAGCCAAGGCCTCAGAGCAATCGCCAAAGCCAAGCCAAACAAAAAGCTGACCAGACAAGCTGAGTCCACCCTATTCCGTTTCTTGACCGGCCACGCATTCACCGGCAAATACTCCCAACGCTTCCACGCCGAGCGCGCTATTTCCTCTGCGTGCGAATGCGGTTTTGATCCACAGACGGTCAACCACGTAGTGTTTGACTGTCCTCGCTACAACGCGGCGCGCTCGGCCACCCCGCGCTTCGATTTCGACGACCGAACCGGTCGCCCGATCAAGCGGCTGCGCGAAGTGCTTCAAAGCGCAGAACGCACCACCGCGCTGCTCCGGTTTTTAGAAGTCACTAAGGCCTGCTTCAGGCCCCGTCCTCTAAGGGACCCAGGATAGACCTGGAACCCCCCCTTTTTCCACCTTTCTGAGCGCGAGTCGCTGCGAGGGCTCGGTTTAAACTAGCCCGGTTCGTTGTTTACAAACCTCCCTCTTACCCTCTTCCCTTTTGCACCACACGCTAGACCACCCTAGCCAACCCGTCTTTAGTTCAAAACCGGCCCGACCCGGGACCGCGTCTTTACCAATGTGTATGTTGCGGAATATAAATGCTGATTAAAAAAAACAAAAAAACAATAGATCTCTTCCCCATACCGCCCACCACAGTAAACAATTGAATGTCATGCGACGTTGGAGAGAGGGGTTGCGCCCCCAAGGACTCGTCGATGGGGGTTACTCTACGCACATGATCCGCTATATACTAATCCCGTGACTTCCTCATCATGTGACCTCTGACCTCCTACGTTCATGCATGGTCTTCACGTGAGAGATTCTATAAGAAGAGAATGATACTGAAATTTAATTGGTATAGTACTACACGATTCGGCAGTGGTATCAACAGAGCTAGCAAGCCTCCCGAATTCTGCTTGATATTGTGTGTAACGTCGCCTTCCCCTCTATTAATCCCATCGTTGAGGAACACGTTGGCATGGGCCGCATGGACCAGTGGCCCCAGCACCGAGCACATTATTTCTGGAGAGCCTTGTAAACCCATGATTCGCAAGAAAGGAGATTGTATCATTGCGACCCCACAAATGGCGAATTTCCTGTTGTTCCTCTCTAGTAAAACGATCTTCGTGACCAGTTAAGATATGTTCCCTGATCCGCTCCGGGCGGATCCACTTGATATGGCAGAATGGACACTTTTGCGGCCGTTGATGCTTGTCTATGATATGCCGTC
>QLOS01000997.1:0-10135 GCA_003313725.1 Russula sp. MG48 | reverse complement strand
AATCAGTGGTGTCGTCTGCTTCAGAAATGTCACCGATGTCGTCTGGTAAGTCGCGGGGCACTGACGGAATCTGTGTGTAATTTTTTTTGCGGTATTCCTCCATTATGCTGAGACTACGCTTGCTGTGCCAGGATTTGTAAGCGGCAACACCGTAGACGTAGTCGAGAATGACGGTAGATGGTCGCGAGCCTCCTTCGCCTTGGAAGAGTGCATCGACATTTGCACCCCGGTGAACAAGAATCTGCATAAGATCGCCACGACCTATGCCTTGGATGGTTTGAAGGGCTTCCAACAATGTAGGGTCGTACATTTTACTCTTCTTCAACCAATGAAGGGTGATGTAATCTGTGAGCAGGTCACCTTGCCCAAACTTCTTTATGTCCCCAGGACGCAGCCCATAGTTTGGTGTCTAAGATTGGTTGAAACGGTGCGTAAATATGAACTACCAAAAGTTTCGCACCTTGATGAAAGCAATCTCCCCCGTGCCAAGCGCCGCATGCAGATCCTTCCGCAGCAACATTCCATTTGTTATGTCGTCAATCCCAACATTCGGAGGTGGTGGTGCCGAGCCATCTCTGGGAGAACGAAGTTGTATCACTTTTGCAATGTACTGGAAAACAACGTCATGAAATAATTATATGGACTGATCACAAATCTTACCTCTTCACCTTTGCCGAAGGGAATCAGGTGTGCCGCATCACAGTGGTCTTCTGCCGCTTCTGTAACAACACAGGCATGTCCATCTCGTCGTTTGACATCGCTTCTGAAACTGGGGCGGCGTAGTGTGTGTTGAGTAGATGTTAGTCTGTCGTTTAAACCTTGATGGTCTACAAAGGCACAATTCTCTGGAGCAGTCATTGTGAACAGCAATCCCACACACAAAAAGAAAGCTTACCAAAAGGCCGATAATAGTATGTATTTTCGGTATCAGCAAATTCGGTCTTGTCGTAGTCCACAGGATCACCATTGGGTGTTGTGGAGAGCTCACCACGAGCTCCACAAATCGAAAACATCACATAGCGTACCCATCGAAATGGGTACACAGCGAGTCTCTCGACATCGCTGCGGGGAATAGAAAGAAAGGGTGCTTGGAGTGAATCAATACATAGAAAGATTTCAATGTCGACCATGATGAGCGTGATGAGCGGGTTGCCGTTGCCGTGAATAGACCAGCCACAAGCCGACTTTGAAAAACACGGCTTTTGCCGGGTACGGCTCGGTCGCCCGGTCGTCATGTTACTTGCCGGTGACCGCCATCATCTGGGAACAATGCTTGAGCATCTCGTGACTCTCACTGCTGGTGGCTCCTTGACACAATAGTCCCACATAGATCTTTGGTTACAACAGTGTCAACAACCCAACCCTCACCCCACCACTCTGCTGGTGGTGAAGCCACCATGCAACTGCCTGCAAACCTGCCTGATATCTTGAAGGGAACCTTCTAAGGGCTATCCCCCACTCGTGTCCATGATTGCTCCCCATCCAGCACCTCCACCAAACTATCATCCATACTGAATACTACAGAGGATATGACCCTTGGCGATGCTTTCAACCGAGTCCGTGAATTTCTGTCTACTGGGGCAGCTGACTCGCGAGCCACTTGGCTCCAAGCAGTGGCCACCCTTGTAGCAGACATACACAGGGGAGTCCACATCACAATGGCCAACAAATTGTCCAAAGCTTTCTCGAACCTCACACCTACAGAACAATCACACCTCAATAACCTTGTCACAACCACTACTGCCCTGCTCAGGTTCTTCATAGACAGACGAGACACACCTGAGAACTGGATCTTGTGCATGCACTGCATGGAGGAGTACTGTCTTCCTGTCACCAAAAGAAACTGGAAAAAAATCCTTATGACATGCAGACATGACATCCAAGCAGCACGAGACAGCGTCACTAACCGCAGACTATGCGACCTCCACAAAGAAGTAGATGCATGGATAGAAGAACAATGAGCTTTAGCTCAGGACACAGTAATCAACCACCTAATCTCACCTAATGCCCCCCTCTTCATAGACATCCTCAACCCCCACTTAGTTGAGGGGTCCAACAGAGTCCTGGCTGACCTACACAAAGACATGCAGGCCCACTTACTAGCAGACCTCAATCATGTCACCCTCCAACCATGGGCGACAGACAAGATAGCAGCACTCAAATTAGAAGCTGAGGAATCATGCACAATGTTGGCTGCCGAGTTCAAATCCACGCACCTCACAGAATACCGCAAAAATGCAGACCATGAAGCATATGAAGAGTCCCACATCTGCTTTAATGCTAATCCACACAAGACCCAAGAACAAACCGCGACACACAAGGTAACAACCAACCTTAAGAACAAAGGAGACAACCAGGATGATAAGACTCTGTCGCCTTCTTCTTTGAGCCTTCCCTCTGACCAATCCCCCTTTTCTGACATTCCAATGCCACGCACCCCAGAGGTGCAGACAGCCTACATTATGGAAGGGGCGCCAGTAGAGGTCACACCCAACCAGTCGTGCTGTTCCACCACAACGTTGTCCACCGAAGACACACCCAATGACCTTGCCTCCCTATTGAAGGCCATCCAAACATCAAACAACTCACAAATGACTGCCCTTACATGTTACGATCTCTGGTACGCTTGCTACAGTCCGGACTATCTATTTTTACCTACCATGACTCCTGCGATGACTGATATGATCTGGCTTGGCAGCACAGCCTGTGACCAGGCTGCGCTCATACGATACTGCCTCGCGTTACTGGTGACTGATACTGATACGGCACAGCCCTCTGCTGCGCGCTCTACTTACGCTGTTACGCTTTTTCACCCTTATCCTGTATATGACCCCTTGTCCGTCTCGAACCCACGACTCCAGTAGTGACCTGACTCACGTGACTTGATAGGAAGCTGATTCCCGCGATTCCTGACTATATAAGGTAGCCTAGACTGTAGCAGTATCTCTAGGCTTGTTCTCTTGTATCAATACCGAGCTACGCTCTGGCCCTTGGTGGCTACCCGTATTCCCCTCTCATCTTGTGAACCCTCAGATCCTCAGGCCGATTGCCTGACTTGAATCCCCTGCATTGAACCCTTGTCTTGGGGTTGTGCTCCTAAGGGGACCGCCACTGCCTGCGTCCCTAATCTCGAGGGACTAGCAGTGTCTGAGTCAACTTCATAGACTCAGCGAACAGACCGACGTCGATACGCTCAGAGCTCGAGCGTAACATTAGAACAAGCCTCCCGAATCCCCGACCGATCGCCACTACGAGGCGAACACGATAGCCACCCCTTATCGATACATCACTCGACTGATCAATAGATCGCGAAAGATCCGACCGACAGAAAATCACGTGACGGATATCAATCGAAAGCCCAGAACCGCACCGATCCAGATCTAGGAGCCCTTACCGATCGCTCCACGATAACAACCCACAGACCGAAAATGGCGACGGCAGTACTCCCAACCGTCAACGACAGCATGCACGCACCCCCATCCCCTGTGGCGAGATTCCCACTAGGGTATGGACCCCCAGCGCCCCCTCCCGGGCCTAATCCACCGAACGCACCCCCGAACGTTCCACCAGTGCCCCAACCGCAAGGCGATGACCTTCGATTGGAGGGCCGGGAACCAGCGATCTTCACGGGCGATCGCACGATGACCGACACCTTCATTCATGAGCTGAAACTCTACCAGTTCCTGAATTTGACCCACCCCTTGATCCTTGACGAAGCTACACGTATCGCGCACGCCCTGACATACATCCAAGGGCCTGCAGTAGCAGAATGGTGACGAGCCCAAGAAAATTGGCTCATCGCGGAACCCCTCCCAGATTGGGACGAATTCGAAACTTGATTCACCCAAGATTGGTTCGATGTTAACGAACCATACTGCGCCGCAGCGCAACTCGACACCCTCACCATGACCCACGACAATATTGACGAATACATCACCCAATTCGCTACCTTGGCACGCAAGGCGCTTTATAGGGAAGACGACCCCGCAGTCCTCGAGCGGTTCAGACGGGGTTTACCACTGCGCCTACTTGAGGCCTGCCTGTTACACGACGAACCGCAAACCTGGAATGCCTGGAAAGCATCCAGTAGAAAACGACAGGCCATTATCACGGCCATGAAACCACACCTCCAGTCGAGATGGGAAGAACGCCATCCAGGCACATCATCACCCCCGATCAACACTCCACCTCTAACACGCGCAACTACATCTGAACCAGAACCAATGCAGAGCGACCAGGTCATGACGACCAAAGAACGCCAGCGCACGCAAGGGAGGTGCTTCCTGTGCAATACTCAGGGACACATCCAACGCTACTGCCCAGAAAAGATCACACGGACCTACGAGACGCTCGCAGCCACGCGCCCCTTGGTCGACGACCAGAGAGCCAGGCAGAAGCAGCGTCAAGTCCTCAAGTACGTAGCAGGACTGCACGCCAATGACCCAACCCGAATCGCATTCATGCGCGCAATGTTTGCACGCGACGTCTTCCTCCCCCGTCTCAACTCCATGAGAATCGCCGTCACATTTCACACCGCACAAACCGAATACGACCTCCTAGCCTTCCTTGACTGCAGGGCTACCGAATGTTTCATAAGCCCCCAGTTCATAGAACGACACAAGCTGGGGACTCGACTACTCCAGACCCCAAGACTCCTACGCAACGCTGATGGGTCGCACAACGCTGGAGGAAAAATCACCCACTACAGCGACCTCGAAGTCCTCACTGGAGACGAAGTGCACACGCTCCGTTTCTACATTGCAGATATGGATGGAGACCACGTAGTCTTCGGATATCCCTGGTTCGCAGCAGCTAACCCCAAACCCAACTGGAAGACTGGAACGCTCCTGGCGCGCGTGATTCTACGCACCGCTGGTGCGGCATCGGGCAAAGCCAGATACACTGAACGAATCGCAGGGATGACCACAGCGGAAGTACACAACGAACCATTTTGGGAAGAAGGTGACCAACTGTTCATTTGATGCGCAAAAACCACAGTAGCTCAGCAGTTGGCAGAGCAGGCGGCCGACAAAACGGAACGCACTTGGGACCAGATTGTTCCCCCACAGTACCACGTGCACGCCCGCATCTTCAGCGAAGAAGCAGCGCAAAGATTCCCCGATGCACGACCCTGGGACCATGCCATAGACCTCAAGGCGGATGCCCCCGCGACCCTAGACTGCAAAGTCTACCCACTGACACCGAACGAAGACATCGCACTACAGAAGTTCATTGACAAGAACCTCGCAAAGGGCTATATCCGCACATCCAAATCCCCATATGCATTCCCCTTCTTTTTCATCAAGAAGAAGAATGGCGACCTCAGACCGGTCCAGGACTATCGCAAGCTCAACACCTGGACTACCCGCGATACGACCCCACTCCCCCTCATACGCGAACTCATGGACCGACTAACGAGAGTAAATGGACAACCCGCCGCGCTCTTCACGAAATTAGACATCCGCTGGGGCTATAACAATATCAGGATCCGAGACGGAGACCAGTGGAAGGCAGCGTTTAAGACTAACCGAGGACTCTTCAAGCCCATGGTTATGTTCTTCGGGCTCACTAACGCCCCAGCCACCTTTCAATCCATGATGAACCACCTGTTCCGTGAACTAATCAATGAAGGATACGTCACGGTCTATATGGATGACATCCTAATCCACACCCCCCGCAACATCACCCTGCACCGTCACGTTGTGGACGACGTTCTGTCCATTCTCGCACGAAACGACCTCTTCCTGAAACCCCAAAAATGTCAATTCGAAGCTGACTCCGTCGAATATCTAGGAGTCATCATTTCAGAAAACTCCATAGCCATGGACCCGATCAAGGTCGCAGGCGTCAAGGCCTGGAAGGTCCCCACGACACTGAAGGAAGTGCGAGCATTCCTCAGCTTCCTGAATTTCTACCGAATGTATATCAGAGGATTCAGCACACTGGCCGCACCACTTAATGCGCTCGTAGCCTTCTGCGCAAAAGGTGGGAAGTTCTATTGGGATGAAACGCACCAGACCGCCTTCGATGCCCTCATCAAGGCCGTGGTCACAGGCCCCGTCTTACAGCAACCTCAATTCAATAAGCCCTTCATTGTTGACACGGATGCCTCGGCGTACGCCATTGGAGCGGTGCTGCAGCAACGCGATGACAAGGCCAAGCTCCGACCTGTCGCGTTCCTATCGGCAACCCTCGATGAAACGCAGAGGAATTGGGACATCTATGACAAGGAACTGTACGCAGTAGTACGCGCACTCGAATACTGGAGACCCTACCTTGCAGGCTCCCAGCATCAGACCCTCGTCCACACCGACCACCACAACCTCACCTACTTCAGAAAGGCACAAAACCTGAACCGACGACAAGCGCGGTGGCACCAAGAATTGGCAGACTACAACTTCAAGCTGGTGCACGTCCCTGGCAAGCGACACATCCCCGCAGACTTCTTGTCGCGTCCCTTCGGTGTAGACCAAGGGGACGACGATAATAAAGGAGTCGTCATGCTCCCCGAGTCACGATTTGCCAAGCTCGCATTCCCCAATGAACTCAACGCACGGCGCGAAGTACTGCGCCTCCACCACGATCACCCCCTGGCTGGCCACCCGGGCATCGCAAACACCCAGCACCTCCTCGACCAACAGTATGAAGGGGAAGGCATGAAAGAATTCGCCGCAGAATATGTACGCGGCTGCGCCTCCTGCCAGGAAAACAAACCACGAACTCACCATCGCCGCGCACCACTCCAAGCCCTACCAATAGACCCCACGCAAGGTCCCTTCCAGACAATCGCCATGGACCTGATTACAGACCTGCCCGAGTCGCATGGCTTCAATGCTGTCCTCACGGTGGTCGATCAAGGATGTTCCAAGGCAGCAAAATTCCTCCCCTGCACCACCAACATCACCGGAGAAGGCGTAGCAGCCCTCTATCTTCGACACCTCGTCCCGTGGTTTGGGATTCCACGAAAGATCATTAGCGACCGCGACCCGCGATTCGTGTCCCAATTCACCACAGAACTGTGCCGCCTCCTCCACATTCAGCAGAATGTTTCCACAGCATTCCATCCCCGCACCGATGGCGCCAGCGAACGCGCCAACCAGTGGCTCGAGCAGTACTTACGCCTCTGGACCTCGAACGATCAGCATGCGTGGGCCCCATACCTCCCACTAGCAGAATATGTCCACAACTCATGGCCCCATGATCGCTCTGGACAAACACCCCACCAACTCCTCTTCGGCACGAAACCCTTCATCCCGATGTCCACTGAGGAAGCTTGGGTGCCAGAAGTCACCGAGCGGCTTCAGAAGATCCGGGAAGCCCGGGAAGCAGCAGTAAAGGCGTTCCAGACAACGCACGACCGCGCGATACCGGTGGAATTTGAAGAGGGAGATCAAGTGTGGCTTGAAGGGCGTAACCTCAAGCTCCACTACCCCACAATGAAATTAGCACCACGACGATACGGTCCATTCCCCATCACACAGAAGTTATCCCCCGTCACCTATCGCCTCCAACTTCCCACATCCATGAGAATCCACCCCACATTCCATGTGGATCTCCTCACATGATACATCGAAACGGCCACCCACGGACACAACTACGCCCGGCCGGATCCAGAAGTAATCGAGGGCGAACCGGAATGGGAAGTCGAATCGATACGCAAAGCAGACCATTACGGCAGGCGAAGGGAACTCCGATTCCTGGTTCACTGGAAGGGGTTCCCGGCCTCTGAAGATTCCTGGGTCTCGGCCCATGATCTTCATGCACCTGACCTTATCGCAGACTTCTATCAACGCAACCCCGACGCCCCACGCGCGGTACCACAAGCGCCGGGACGCCGCTTCCCTCGGAAGGGGGGTAATTACCCTACGCCCACTCCCACGACACCATCGATAACGACGGAAGCACCGCGGACCTTAGCCCCTCACCCCAACACGAGGCCGACATCGACGGTTACAAAAACCAGCCGAACGACACGACTTCCAGCAAGATACGCATCCCTCAGACTCTTCCCCTTCCCACACAAAGCAACAATCCCCTTCGACACCACGTGAATGAACGACACCCCCTTCGACATCGCATTTCCATATTTCCTTTTACAATACACCCCCACAGAAAAGAAACGACTCGCACGATCCCCTGGGAAAGAAGAATATCCACTACCCCCGAACATCCGCACGTTCCACATCTTAGCCTCCCCCAAAGCCACTCTATTCATCCCCGGACTCCAACGGCACGAAACACAACAGGAAAGACACGCCAACCTCCATCCCTACTTCTGCAAATCCAACCACTGCCCCATACATCGCTGAATGACCCCACCATCACCCACGCTGCTCGACGACCTCATTGATGAACGCACCGAACTCGACCGACGATTTCTCGCCCTCTTCCTACGAAGCCAGATCCACGGGATGTCATGCCCGCGACTCTGCAGCCAATCTCGAGCCATCTATCAACCAAACAACGAACATCGACGACTGGCGGATGATTGGGATCAGTGGCGACGTGACTCAGACGCATTCGTACGCCGAGTACTCGACACCATCCGACGTCGGGTCTACACGACCTGAATCATCGACCCCAGCACCCTCCTCTCATTTCGTAATCCACACCCTGCAATCAGCCTCCGTCCAGCGTCACGCCTTGGGTCGACGGACCCAGGTGACGCAGGCACCGCTGTTCACAGTTACCCCGTTAGCACTTCCCCAGCCTACAACCGACAACCGCGAAGAGTCCCCCACGCCTACACTTAGCGAAGAAAAGCGGGTAGCACGCCTTGCAGCCAATAAGAGACGCCGGGAACGATACGCCCAGCGACGAAAAGAAGCGAAGGCCCAACAGAAACGCACCACGCAACCACCATCCATCCCCATCATTGATCCCTATCTGGGACGACCCCTCGAACGAACAGACGTCGAATGGCGGTCCCGCAGCCACCAAGATGTGCGCGAGCACGCAGAGCACCGTGGGCAGCGCATCCTTAATCTGACTACCCTCACCATTATCCATCACGCGGCATGTCCGCGCACTTGCCAACCAGAGTGGAACCAAGAGCACTATATCCTGAAGTACCTCTGGGACTTCGAAAACTGGGCCACGATCATGTACCGCGACGTGGCCGATGACCCAGTGCTGCTGAGGGGCACCAATCCTTTTGACCGCCACTGAACTTGACCCCCGTGACTGATCTAGCCTGATTACGATACGATCTGGACCCCCGACTGGACTGCTTTGAATCCCCGACCGTGTACTATACAAAAGAATGAGCTAACCTGCACCTCAGTCGCAAAAAACCTATGTCCTCCCCTGATGACTCCACTCACTCCTCGATTCTCGTCCTCTCGCTGACCCCCGAACCCGACCCACGTATCCCCGACACCACCCGGTCGACGCGACGCCTCATTACGCCATGCCACCCCCGACGACGACGCTCACGACCCACGAATGACAGAATCGACTTCGAGCGTCGCGTACAGAATCTTATCCACAGAATGACAGAGGCTAGCACATGGGCAGTCCAAGCCCGCAGCGACTTCGAGCGACGATTTTACATGACGCGAGACCACAACATCACATTCATCAGCATCCCGGAGGAGGACGTGATCATGACAGATGCCTGGTGAAGCTGGGACGTCTTCAGACCTGACAGAGGGGCAGTGTTACGCTTTTTCACCCTTATCCTGTATATGACCCCTTGTCCGTCTCGAACCCACGACTCCAGTAGTGACCTGACTCACGTGACTTGATAGGAAGCTGATTCCCGCGATTCCTGACTATATAAGGTAGCCTAGACTGTAGCAGTATCTCTAGGCTTGTTCTCTTGTATCAATACCGAGCTACGCTCTGGCCCTTGGTGGCTACCCGTATTCCCCTCTCATCTTGTGAACCCTCAGATCCTCAGGCCGATTGCCTGACTTGAATCCCCTGCATTGAACCCTTGTCTTGGGGTTGTGCTCCTAAGGGGACCGCCACTGCCTGCGTCCCTAATCTTGAGGGACTAGCAGTGTCTGAGTCAACTTCATAGACTCAGCGAACAGACCGACGTCGATACGCTCAGAGCTCGAGCGTAACATACGCTATTGGCTGACCCTTACGATGACTCACAGATGTGACCCTATGTCACATCTCGGCTGTA
>QLOS01000996.1:0-25374 GCA_003313725.1 Russula sp. MG48 | reverse complement strand
AACCCACATGGTTTTTCATGGTGTTTTGCTTCCTGACACGCCAATAATCATCCAAATTGGTTGAGATTTGGTGGAGATATAGCTCAATCAATTCTCTATCAGTTTCACTCCTCAACTAAGAATTTTGTCCAAAACTGGACCTTCCAGGGGCTGTGGGAAAGAAAATCAGCAAAAACCTGTGTTACGCTTTTCTCACTGCATACCAATTATCCCTGGATGGTTTCGAACCCAAGACCTGAATACAATCAACCACATGACCCCACATGCAATGTGACAATGGACAGAACACCTGAACCTATGATACGACGCCAGAACCTATGATACTTACCTTACCAGTCAATCCCGGCGGCAGTCCCCATCTGGGACTGACGTGACTTGATGCAACTTCTACCCAATCACTTCTACCGGATCATTAATGACGCAACGTGCTTTGCAACTTCTGTCCAATCATTAATGATGTGACTAATTTCTACCCGATCATTGACACGACTTCTACCCGATCATTGTTACCCAATGCATACAACTCCCATTCCTGGTACGCATCTATTTCTACATTTGGACAGTTTATGCTACACGACTGGAAGTACCTACATGACTGGAAGTTTCCACCGTGAGATGGTGTATATCTTGATGCGTCCCCTATGGACATGACGTGACTGAATGGACATTGATACATACATACAAACACACTTAGGATTAGTATAAATACCCTGTAGAGTTGAGCCTGGTTTCCCCAGTCTCAACTTCATCTCTAATACGAGTTGACATCTACACCTCCCCTTTTGAGTGATCTTAAGACTTCCCTCTTTGCGACTCCCTTCTCTCATCTTGTGAACCCCCACTCTGGCTTAGTAAGCCACATCAAAGCTTGGCAAGGTGTGCTATAATGCTTGCAAAGTCGCACCTACCGGATCCAAGTACTTGGGCATCTCGGCCCACTTGAACTTGTCCCTAGTCATGTGTCTGTTCCCACAGTCACGTGCCCCTCGACCCTGACTTTAGTCACCTGATGTCACGCCCACCGAGTGAGCGTACCTCCACAGGCGAAGGAGGGGGCGTAGGCGATGCTGGTGACTGCGGCCTTGTGGGTAAGAGGTCTGTATACCTCTCTCGCGCAGGCGTACTCTTGTGACGTCTGATAGAGAGCTTTCCCTTGCCTTTGAGCATACACTAAGGCTCTGCAAGAGGACGCGTGAAGTCTGGCAATTGACCAGAGGAGTTGTGGTTCACAAGAGGAAGGAGGGAACCGTTCACAAGCTGAGATTACAAGAGAACAGACTTAGGGTCTGTCCTAGGCATACAACGCGATATAAGTACATGTGGAAATGACTCATAGGGAGTCAGAGCGAGTCATGGTGTCCCTAGGACACCGCTACTAGTACAGAGTCATGCATAGTCAGTAGGAGTCATCGTATCGTGTGAGTCATGGGTGCCGATGCAGCGCATGCGCAGAGGCGTGCAGATGTAGCACTAGTGGATGCGCGTCGGTCCCGGCGGTCCGTCAGACCGGGTGGTAAGCGTACAGAGCGAGGTAAGGGGGCACAGGCGGAGTCACGGGCCGTAGGGGCCCGGCAGTCCATAGATGAAGCGCAGAGAGCAGTAGATAGTAGAAATGAAAAGAATTAAGGCGTACAGTGAAGCGGGAGCGTAACACCTGAGGCACCTAGGTGCTCACATGACTTCGACACACTCACTTCAAGCCATGGCCCCTCATAGCCATGACATAAGTTGAGACTCCCCCTACCGACCTTGATAGAAGATCAAGCTACCTGAACCGAAACGATGACATCCTTGATGCCTGAATGAATCATACCCTCCAGGACCGACGCAGGCCAAGCTGCAGATGCTTTGGCCCTAATAGAAAGATTACTGAAAGAGTTATTGGCTCACAGCAAAGCGTCTGCACCAATAAACACTCGCTCAGCCAAAGGCATAGTGTCCTTAGCTGAGGAGGAAGCAGCTGGCATAGCGTCTAGTCCTGGGAAGTATGAAGTACCGAAGGAATCAACGAAGAAATCAGCACCCGAACTTGGCAGCACAGCGTCTGTCAAGAGAACCTATGTGAATATCCTGAAGAAACCAGGCACATGCCCCGCAGGCATGCTTGAAGATATCACCATCAAAGAAATGAAGTTGCCTAGAAAGGGGGTAGCAAGTCCTGCTACCAAGGCACCGACCCCTTGCACAACAGCAAAGGTTAACAAAATTGAACTACGAACGTTTGATGGCACGCAGAGTGCAGAAGACTTCCTCAAAGAATTTGAGGACTACAGGATGGCCAACAAGGACAAGGAGGCCATGAAGAACCCATACCAACGAGTGCAGAATGCACTATTCCACATGAAAGGTGCCAAAGTCAGCAAATGGGCACATGAGTGCAAGGACGCACTGCACAACAGGATCTATGATCAACACATTGACCACAAGCATGAAAGCCATTGAACCTGGTTCAAGAACCAGTTTATCAAGACGTACACTTGTGCAGGGACCAGGGAGAATGCACTGAACACCCTCCTAGTACTTAGAATGAAGGAAAATGACCTCGATACCTATGGGGCAACATTCAAACACCTGCATAAGGCAGCAGGCAGGAAGTCCGATGCACAAGGGACTATCCTGTTATTCCAGAGGGGCCTGAAGCCTGGACTACTCACAGCAATTAGGAGCAACCCATGACGACCAGCAACACTTGCGCAATGGTATAGCATGGCAAAGACATGGCACAGTGCATGTGAAGCACTAGTGGCCAAAGGTGCACCAATGAATGTGTGCACAACCAAGACCAAGACACCAATGGCCAAAGGTGCACCAATGAATGTGTGCATGGCCAAGACCAAGACACCTGTGCACAATGGCACAATGACCAAGATTGCTCACATGATTGCACAAAGCATTGACAGACCCTGGAAGTGCACCATGGTCCAGGGTGAGGCCCTAGAAAAGCCAAAGCCTGTGCCAGTGGTGGCACAAGCTAAGAAGGATGTAGACAAGAAGCTTGCATACATGATTGCACACAGCATGGACAGACTGGAGAAAATGAACAAGAGGCTCACATGCATGATTGCACACAGCATGGATAGACCAGGAAAACCAGACAAGAAGCCCACATGCACGATTGCATGCAACATGGACAAACCAGAGAAACCAGAAGGAAACCTGAAAGAGAGGTTTATAGCAGTACTCAAGAGACATGCTGCAAGGGCACCTTCACCTATGAAAGTGAGAGCTGCCACAACCCCAGCACAGACCCCTGTGCAGAAACCTGAGCCAACAAGGAAGAGACTCGTGCTCGCAATAAAGAGCAGGATGCTCAAGCAAGGGGCATCTCAACCAGCACCAGTAGTTGTGGAAGAAACCACACCACCAGTCACGAAGACGAAGCCAGTAAACCTGACCACCATTGCCACATTACGAGAAAAGCCCATGCATGAGTGTGCACAGCTGCTGAACAAAATGGACCTGGATGAAACCACAAAAGCAACTTGGATGCAAGCAATGCACCTAAACAGGGTGTATGCTGCCCCACCAAATTCCCTGAAGATCCCCATCACATTTGTAAATGCAGATGGGACGGCTGCAGGGATGGCACTCATAGACAGTGGTGCCACAGAGAACTTCGTTGATTACCACACAGTGGAAAGATGGAACCTTGTGACAAGGAGACTGAACACCCCACAACCAATCACCAACATGGATGGAACACCAAATGCTGCAGGGGCAGTCGAGGAAGCATGCATCCTCAAAATACAACACAGAGAGCAAGAGCTGCTCCAGAAATTCTATATCACGAACCTGGGAAATGACCGCATGCTCCTAGGCTACACCTTCCTGAGGGAATTCGACCTGGACATCTTGTGGAAAGAGGGGACCATACAGGGAGCTGTTGAACTACACACAGTTGCAGAAGCATGGAAGCAATGGCGCAAGTGGCGCAAGCAACAGCTCAAGGTCCAGCAGGTGCAGTGCACAAGTGACTGCACCATAGAAGCCAGCAATGAAGAATGGAAGCAATGGCGGTACAAGCAGTGCCAAGAGCTCGCCATACAGCAAACAAACTATGCACAGGAATGGGCCATAGAGGCCAATAAAAACAAATGAAAAGAAGACGCTCCTACACTACCAAAGGAGTACCAGAGGCACGCGATTGTATTTTCTAAGGAAGCAGCAAAGCGGTTCCCACCATCACGGCCTGAAGACCACGCGATTAAACTGAAGCCAGATGCACCTGTGACGATCAACTGCAAAGTCTACCCACTGACAAGGGTGGAACTAGAAGCCACAAGGAAGTTCTTAGATGACAACAAGGAGCTTGGTTACATTGAAGAAGGCGATTCCCCCTGGTCCACGCCATGGTTCTTCACACACAAGAAGGATGGAGGGTTGTGCCCTCTACAGGACTATCACAAAGTCAACAAGTGGACTGTATGTGACATATACCTGGTCCCATGCATAGAGCAAATCCTGGAAGAACTTGATGGCAAGGAGCTCTTCACCGCACTAGATATTTGATGGGGATACCATAACATTCGTATCCGCCCCGAAGACTGACGGAAGGCTGCATTCAAGACACCCTATGGGCTATACCTGCCCAACGTGATGTTCTTTGGACTCACAAACTCCCCAGCGACATTTCAGCGGTTGATGGACTGCATCTTTGCACCCCTGAAAAGAAGATACCCTGGGCTACTGTTCATCTACATGGATGACATACTCATCGTGACACCTAAGGACTTGGTGCTGCACTGAGAAGTGGTGCATGCAGTACTGGACCTCTTGGAACAGGAGTCACTGTTCCTCAAGCTATCGAAGTGCCAATTCAAATGAGAAACCATTAACTACTTAGGAATAGTAGTGGAGCACGGAACTATCAGGATTGACCCCACAAAGCAAGATGGCCTAGCAGCATGGCCGTGCAGGCTAACATCAGTAAAACAAGTACACTCAACATTGGGGGTCTTTGGCTACCACTGTGCCTTCATCCTGGGATACACACACATAACCAGACCGATAAACTCGCTATTGAAGAAAAACCAGCCGTTTGAATGGACAGAAGAATGCACAGAAGCAATGGAGAAGCTCATCCATGTGGTAACGAGCAACCCAGTTCTCCAATGACCAGACTATGAACAACTGTTCTTCCTGGAGGTAGATGCCTCCCAGTTTGCCACAGGGGCCATCTTGGCTCAGAAGGACACCCGCAGACGTTTACGACCAGTGGGAAATGTCTCCCACTCCTTCACACCTGCAGAAAGGAACTACGACATTCATGACAGAGAATTACTTGCAGTTGTGCGAGGACTACGGGTGTGGTGGCACATCCTCCTATCCACAGAACATCCCATCACAGTTTACACAGACCACACGAACCTGCAGTACTACCACCACCCGCAGCGGATCAACCAGCGAGTAGCATGATACCTAGGTGACCTAGTGGACTACAACTTCATCCTGGTGCACAAGCCAGGAAAGAACAACCATGCAGACCACCTGTCACGGCGGCCAGACTTCGACATAACAATGGAGGACAACACAGATGTAACAGTGCTGCCAAAGCACTTATTTGCATGCGCCACAGAAATCTACGACCTGGAGTGAGAAGTGTGCAAAGCGCAGAAGGAAGAAGAAAGCCAGATGAATGAACTAAAGAAAGGACATGCCCTTGACGAAGTAAGAGGGCGCTGGTACTACAGGGCATGGCTAGTTGTGCCAGTGCAGGAGGGACTAATGCAAAAAATCCTCCGAGCATACCACAATCATGAAACCACAGGACACCCAGGGATTGCCAACACCTTAAGGGCAATTGTGCGGGACTTCTGGTGGCCGACAATGAAGAACTTCACGGTCACATATGTCAAAGGATGTGCAACCTGCCAGTCGACCAAGCCTAACACCATCAAGCCTAGGCCACTAATCTTGCCCATCACCACAGAAAAGAACGCGACCCCATTTCACACCATCAGCTGGGACCTAATCATGGACCTACCAATGTCCCAGGGATACGACACCATCCTGACCATTGTCGACCACAATTGCATGAAGGCCACAATCTTCTTGCCTTGCAACAAAACCATCAATGCATTGGGAATCATGCGGTTATATGCGGAATGAGTATTCCCATTCTATGGCGTGCCAAAGCATGTCATCTCAGATCGAGATCCAAGATTCACAGCAACAATCATGAAAGAGCTTTGTGTGCTCTTAGGAACCACACAGAACATTAGTACAGCATTCCACCCCCAGATGGACAGACAATTGGAACGCGTGAACCAGCGCATTGAGCAATACCTTAGAATCTATGGCAACGCAGAACAGAACGACTGGGCACAGCTGCTCCCCTTGGCACAGTTTGTGCACAACACCTGGGAGAACGAAACCACAAAGAGGATGCCCTACAAACTACTCATTGGACACACACCAATGATCCATGTAACCGACCATCAGGCTAAAGTGCCTGCCCTGACAGAACGAAAGGACTGGCTGGAGCATGTGCGTGCACATGCAACAGCTGCAATCAAGAATGCACAGAGACTACTTGTGCAATGATCGGAGTGACGCAAGGGCAAGAGAAAATTCACAGGATACAGAGCAGACAACCAAGTTTGGCTTGAAGGAAGCAACTTGAGGCTCTCACACCCAATCATGAAGCTGGCGCCCAAGTGCTATGGGCCATTTAGAGTGACTGACGTCATTTCACTGGTGGTCTATCGACTGGAACTACCAGCGCATTGGAAGATACACAATGTATTCCATGCGTCACTGTTGACACCATATTGTGAGACCCCAAAGCATGGGGAGAACTACACACAACCGGCACCAGAACTAGTGGAAGGCGAGGAAGAATACGAAGTAGAATGCATAGAAAACTCATGAAGGATTGGATGAGGAAAGAAACTCCAGTACCTCCTGTCTTGGAAGGGGTACAGCAAGGCACATAATAGCTGGGAGCCTGCAGAAGATGTGCATGCTCCAGAACTCATCAAAGAATACTACAAGCGCAAGCCCACAGCAGTACGGGCAATAGAAGAAAAGAAAAACAGACTACAGAAGTGGATCCGTGCCTTGGATCCTGCATGAGCTATCACCCCATCACCTATCCACATCTGCACCACCCAACTCATCAACAATCCTATGGCCCCATGCTGGGACAACACTCAGGAGTGTGGGTATATCCACCCACAAACAGATGACACCACACAAGACAGATGGAGTGCTGGACATGAGGACGAATGCTCCAAAGAAGCAGAAGTGCTGCAGCACTTGATTGATGAAGACAGTGGCTCAGACATGAGCCTGGAGACCATAGAAGAAAGCCACACGCCCTCGCTCCTTGAACACCTAGGAGCCCTGAAGGAACCCCAGGCACCATCGCTACTCAGCAGAATGCGGACGCCTACACCAGACCTCATAGATGAAGAAGTCCAGGCCCTCATTGACGAAGTAGACCAAGATCACCAGCACAAGGAGAAGAGATGCTTTGTGTCCATCCATTGTTTGGCCTGCAAGCATGCAGGGCACCACAGACATATCTGCCCTGTTCCACACACCCACTGCACCATGAGAGCCTGCTACGCCCAGAACAGCTGATGCCCCACATGGAGGGGCTATGCTAGGAAGAACCTGCCATCAAATGACATAACTAGATGTCCTAACGAGGACATCTCTGGAAAGGGACCACTCAGGAAACATCATTGATGCACCCCTCGCCAATGCATGGCAATGCGCAGGGACTGCCCTGCTCTTTCAAGACCAACCCCCATGATGACTACTACTGCGATGACGACGAAGCGTGGGATGGCACACCCGCCTAAGAAAGGGGGTGATGTTACACTTTTCTCACTGCATACCGATTATCCCCAGATGGTTTCGAACCCAAGACCTGAATACGACCAACCACATGACCCCGCATGCAATGCAACGATGGACAGAACACCTGAACCTATGATATGATGCCAGAACCTACGATACTTACCTTACCAGTCAATCCCGGTGGCAGTCCCCATCTGGGACTGACACAACTTGACGCGACTTCTACCTGATCACTTCTACTGGATCATTAATGATGCGACGTGCTTCATGACTTCTGTCCGATCATTAATGATGCAACTAATTTCTACCCGATCATTGACATGACTTCTACCCAATCATTGTTACCTGATGCGTACAACTCCCATTCCTGGTACGCGTCTATTTCTACATTTGGACAGTTTATGCTATGCAACTGGAAGTACCTACATGACTGGAAGTTTCCACCATGAGATGGTGTATATCTTGACGCATCCCCTATGGACGCGACATGACTGAATGGACATTAATATGTACATACAAACACACTTAGGATTAGTATAAATACCCTGTAGAGTTGAGCCTGGTTTCCCCAGTCTCAACTTTGTCTCTAATACAAGTTGACATCTACACCTCCCCTTTTGAGTGATCTTAAGACTTCCCTCTTTGCGACTCCCTTCTCTCATCTTGTGAACCCCCACTCCGGCTTAGTAAGCCACATCAAAGCTCGGCAAGGTGTGCTATAATGCTTGCAAAGTCACACCTACCAGATCCAAGTACTCGGGCATCTCGGCCCACTTGGACTTGTCCCTAGTCACATGTCTGTTCCCACAGTCACGTGCCCCTCAACCCTGACTTTAGTCACCTGAGGCACCTAGGCACTCACATGACTTCGACATGCTCACTTCGAGCCACAGCCCCTCATAGCTGTGACAACCCATGTCACACCCTAGAGGTCGCCCAACTCACTGCTCAGCTCACCAAATCTAATGTGAAATTAGAGATTACTGGAGGTACATCATGCCAGCTTCTGTCATTTGTGGCATTTTACTGGTGAATGATGCAGATTGCTTCAAGATGTTGAGAAGCAACAGGTGCAACTGCAACTTGTACAAGTGTTTCACTGCTGTGGATATTGAGTGCAATTGTGTCATGGAGGACCTCATTGCTGTGAATGGCAAGATGGATCAGCTGTGTAACAAGTGTGCAAACTTGCAAGCTGAGAAAAGGATTTGGGAGGTGAGGATTGCATAACTTGGGACTTTGAAGCTCAGAATGGTGCTGACCTGGTGCAGAGTGTGGAGAGCTGACTTGTCAAAGAGGATAAGGTGTTGTCTATGGGGCACTCCCACTTGTCCAACCTCATGGCAAATGTTCAGAAGATGCATGATGACATTGAGCGTTTGAGTGAGAACGACCAACATCAACTCAAGAGTTAGATTCAGCTCAAGCATCAGAGGTTCATAGCTATTTGAGATCTTGCATTCTTGATCCTAAAGGGGCTAACACCTCCCCAACAAGCTGGTGTTCGGGCTGAAGGTAGGGTTGCAGGCTTGGCGGCGATATGCACAGCAGCAGAAGCAGGTACACTGTGTAACAAG
Organism: Russula sp. MG48; assembly: GCA_003313725.1. Lineage (NCBI taxonomy): Eukaryota > Fungi > Basidiomycota > Agaricomycetes > Russulales > Russulaceae > Russula > Russula sp. MG48. Next base: position 15,991 of record QLOS01000996.1, on the reverse strand, counting down.
TGGGTGTGCAGGTTATCAGCAACAATGATTAGTGAATGGCAAGGGTTTAACAAACCCTGAGGGTTTGGGCCAAGGGTATGTGAGGGTAAGGGTAAGGGTATGAACTCTCAAACCCTTCACAAACCCTTACCCTTGAGAAGGGTATAAGGGTTTGAACCTTCATACCCTTCACATACCCTTACCCTAGATACAAGGGTTATTGAATGTTAAAAGTTAGAAAGTGTTGCAATTCTTTCCCTTTCTCACTTTTATGGGCACACCTAGGGGAAACCCCATTGCATTAAGTTCCAATTCTTAAGGGACTTATGTGTAACAGGTTGATCTTAATACCAACTGACATTGAAACACAGGATTTGGGTGTAATAGAAAGTGTTCAATACCAGTATAATAAATAACCCTTGAAAATATTGTGTAGATAACAGAGAAACACTATATCAAGTAAACCCTTGCATCATACCCCCCATACCCTGGGGTACCCTAAACCCTTGCTCTACCCTTACCCTTACCCTCCAAAACCCTTACCCCTACTTAAGGGTAAGGGTTTTCAAGGGTAGGGGTAAGGGTAGCAAAAAAATACCCTAGGGTTACCCCTGCCATACACTAACAATGATGCTCTCCCCCTCCCTCGTCCAATGTGAGCCAGAGGGGTTGTTCACATCCCCTGCACACCACCTCACAAGGACTGACAAAACATACACACCCCCTCTTAATCCTGGCATGTGCCTGGTGGTGGTATGATGGCAACATCAGTAGCAGGTGTCATGTGATGAGCAGTAGAGGCAAGAGTACACACGGCATGGGCATGAGATTGTGAGCACATGGCCCAGTGGCAGTATGCACAGCAGCAGAAGCAGGTGCACCACAGGTGCGTGGGTTATCAGTGATGATGATGCTCTCCCCCTCCCTCATCCAATGTGAGCCAGAGGGGGTTGTTCACATCCCCTGTGCACCACCTCATGAGGACTGATGAAACACACATGCCCCCTCTCAATCCTGGCACATGCCTGGCAGTGGTATGATGGCAACATCAGTAGCAGGTGTCATATGACAAGCGGCGGAGGCAAGAGCACACATGGTGCAGGTGTGAGATTGGGAGCGCATGGCCTGGCGGCAGTACACACAGCAGCAGAAGCTGGTGCCATGCAATGAGTGGGCACATGGGGCCTACTCACATTGCCTGCATGCCCTTACACACAGTAACTTACTGTGAATAGAATGTAATAATGTAGTTAGTAATGAAATTATTATATTTCTTAAAACCTGTGTGATGACTTTTAGGATGTACCCTACCTTTTCAATAGGACACCATAAATTTAGTGGTAACACCGTACCCCTAACCAATCAGGTATGGTGTTTAATGGGTGCAAGAAATTACACCCTGTCACACCATACAAATATATACTTTTTACAATAAAAAACTGTGGTTATTATTAAAATCGTGGGTTTCATATCACACCATATCACACTGTGTCACACTATACCACACCACCATTATTAAGGGTTAGTTATGTACCCCTAACTGTATAGTTACGGTGTCCACAGTTAGGGGTACAAACACTTGCAAAACCACCATGGGTGTACCCATGCGGAACACTATGTGGGGACTACTGTTAGTGCTGGGGTCATTGGAGGTACTGGTGCTGTCATCGCTGTCAACAACTGTGAGTATGCAGGCAGAGAAGGGGACCTGAACTGGTTGGCAGCTGCCAACATCCTGAGGGCTGGTCAGCATCACAGCTGGCATTGAGGCAAGGGCACTGCTGACTTCGCTTTGGAGCTGGCAGTCTTGTTGTGAGCCATTGTTGGACATGAATATTGATGAGTAGGCTGGTGGAGGAGATGGGGTGTGTAGAGTGCAAAGTGCTGAGGTTCCTTCTGAGCTAAGGGTGCTCCTTATAAGCATTTTGTGGACTGCAGTGGAGTTTTCTTGGTGATACTTGAGTACTAATTTTAGCGCATGTTTCAGGTTGCTGTGCGGTTCCCATGTGTCTTCTGCTGTAGAGGATCCTTTCCATCTGATGCGATATTGAGGGGTTTTCACCTTTCCATAAAGGCGGTGGTCTAGAATGGCCTTGACTTCATACTTAGAGTTTCCAGGTCCAGTTGCTGGAACTGGAAAAAAACCAGAACTCAACTGGACTTCAACTGCAAGCAACCAGACTTCTGGTTCTGGTTGGGGCTCATCTTACATAAACCAACCAGTTGCAGTTGGTAAGTTCAGCCCCACTCCAACCAGTTGCAACCAGCTTACCTAACCTTGCCAATAGCATGTAATAATCTTTATTTAATATAGTATTTACTTATTCTAATTTGATTGATTGTACCAAATCTAAGGGAAATAGGGTGGACAGCCAATGTTTGCACATGTTTGTGCAGGTCAATGACAATGTGTGTGTGTTTTCTTCTGTGCTCTTACAACTTACAACTATGACGCTATGACTATGATGCCACAAACCACGATGCCGCCATCTTGCTTGCTCCAATTGCAAGACAATCGGTCACATGCACCGGCAGTGGGACGGGCACAAGGGGCTTTCTTAGCCCCTTGTGCCCTGGTATGTTTTTTTTATCTTCTAAGTCACCATTCTCAACTGACAGTCTGTTCAAGTTCTATGGCCGATACCCCCTTCCTTGCTCCAAATGCGAGACGGAGGGGGTTTTCATCTTCTTCTCTGGCTGGCAGCACTCCCCTCCCTCATCCCAAATGCGAGATGGAGGGGATTCTACTTTCCACAGTGATGGCAACCCCCTCCCTTGCTCCAAACGTGAGACGGAGGGGGTTCCCTTCTGTTTTCTACAGCAACAGCAACACCCCCCTCCTCACTCCAAACATGGGACAGAGGGGATTCTACTTTCCATGGTGACGGCGACCCTTCCTCGTTCCAAATGCAAGATGGAGGGGAGCTTCTACTTTCTACCACAATGGCAACAGTGATGGCAATGGCGACATGAAGGCAAAGGCAACGGCAACAGCAATGCGAAGGTGACAGTGACAGCGACGTGAAGGCAATGGCAATGGCAATGGCAACAGCAACCCCTCCCTCACTCCAAACACAAGATGGAGAGGGCTTTTTAATTAATAGATAGTAAATACTGTACATACACACCCCTCCATTCCAATGGAGGGGTCTTTGTATCTAGTAAATTAGTGTAGGTTAATAAAATATAATTTATGTAATGTTCATGCGGTTCCAACTGGTTTCAACCGGTCAGAACTGATGAACAACCATGACCAACCAGTTGGCTGCAGTTGTGGTTGTGGTTGGTCACTTTCTGTGAATCCAGCAACTGGTTGTGGTTGCAGTTGTGGCCAAAATGGGCCAAAAACTGGACCTGACCAGACCTGGAAACTCTATTCATACTCTGCTTCTCCATTGATGACATCAGGAGGCAGTTCTGTGAAGTTTGGGCTGTGCTCTTTGGTTTCAGTATATGGTGTGAGGAGGCTGATGTGGAAGATGTCATGGATGCACCTTAGCCTCCACTGCAGTGGAATGGCAATTTGGTAAACTATGGGGGAGATGACATTGGTAATGGTGAAGGGGCCATATTGTCTGGTGGCTAGCTTGGCGCTTGGTTGGGTGAGCTGAATGTTCTTGCCCTCAAGCCAGACCTTCTGTCCTTTTGTGAATGGTCTAAATTTGGCTCCCTTCCTGTTGCTGACAAGGGTCTGGGTGTTAGTGATGGCAGCCTGTGCCACAGTGTGAGCTTCCTTGATGTGATTGAGTCACTCATTGATGGACAGTATTTTCTCAGATCTGAGGGGCTGATGAACACATGGAATGTGTCCCAGAAGGAGTTCAAATGGGGCTTTCTTGGTTGTGCTGCTGGGCCATGCATTGTGGGCATACTGGGCAATGGGCAGGAGTGCAGCCCAGTTGTTCTGCTGATGGTTAACATAGATGTGGAGGTACTGTTCAAGCCATTGGTTTGTGTGTTCTGATTGGCCATCTGTTTGGGGGTGATAGGCTGTGCTAATGTTCTGAGCTATGCCTAGAACCTTGCATAGCTCCCTGGGGAAGTGGGGGGCAAAGTGTGTTCCTCGGTCACTGATGATCTTTTTGGGGAATGCCATGATGTGGGAAGACATGCTTGGTTTAGAGTGCTGCAATCTCTGGGGCAGTGCTAGCCTCATTGCACAGGACAAAGATGGCTGCCTTGGAGCAGTCATGATCTGTGATGGTCAAGATTAAGTTGAAGCCCTGTGATTTGGGGAGTTTTATGATGAGGTCTAGGGCTACCATCTCAAACAGCAGGGCCCTCAGGCTAGTCATGATGGGTATTATGGGTGGAGCTGGCTTTGTCATGTTTGCTTTTGTCACTTGACAGGTGGTGCAACCTTTGATGTAGGAGAGGACTGTATCTTTCATGTTGGGCCACCAGTAGTTCTGCACAATCATTAGGCAGGTTTTGAGGATTCCAGGGTGGCTGGCAGTCTGTGAGTCGTGATATAGGGAAATTACTCCCCTCCTAAGGTTATTGTCTGCCACAACAACCAGGTGGCTGCCATGCCACCAGGCTCCACTGGGCTGGTGTTCCAAGGGGTAGGTTGTTGCCCAAGTGCTGAGTGTCTTTTCATGTTGCGTTTGAGCATCTATGATGCAGTATTCCATGTCTACTGTTTCTGCAGCATTAGTGAAGAGCTGCTCTGGGAGTGTGATGACTTCTTTGTTGTTGGAGTCTGCATCATTGAAGTCTGGGTGCCTGGATAGGGTGTCTGCTTTGTTGCTTGCACCAGGCCAGTGCACGAGGGTGACATCATAATCTCCTAACATCAGTATGTAGCATGCAATGCACTGGTTGATTTTCTGTGGTGAGTGGTAGTACTGGAGGTTTTTGTGGTCTGTGATGACCACTACTTGGTGTTGTGTGCCCATGAGTAGGTGGTGCCAGTGCTCTAGCCCTCACACTATTGTGAGGAACTCCTGATCCCATATTGGGTAGTTGCTGTTGAAGTCAACGTTAGGACTTGGATCGCCGGAATCAGTCTGGGATCTGAGTAGGCTCAATTGACTGACAATTTGACTACAGATGTTTTCTTGTATGCGATAGGACCGTAAGTGCGACACCTTTAGGGCACGGGTACAATATACCATGTTTCACATGTGTTTCATAACTGATCTATAACTTACTTTAGCTTGTGATTATTGACTTGGTTACTATACTATGGACTGCGGCACTAGGCTCTCAAGGAGCTATAAGTAGTGCCAGTTTACATTGTGCCACCTCAGTTCTCATGCTATCTGTGTGCACCGTAACTGAGGTGAGGATCTTGTGTTTACTTATCGATTCCTGTACTTACATGGCATAGTAACTATTGCTGTTGTCTTCTGTGCAGGTGAATAATACTCAGTTCTCGTGCTATCTGTGTGCGCCGTAACTGAGTAACTATTGCTGTTGTCTTCTGTGCAGACAACCGTCGTGTGCACAATCTCAAACTCATTTTATCATCCCACCCATAGTTCCTACAGGTTATGGGCTCACTTTTACTGGCTATGAGCTCCGCTGCCATCCCATCCCTCGGTGCTGCTATAGAGCAGCTTCTGTCCAATATTCCCCGTCTCAAGCCCGATGGTTCCAACTGGGCGATCTTCCAGATGCAGTTCTGGGAGGCCATGCAGGCCACCCGTCGCTGGGGTCACTTTGACGGCTCTTCCTCTCGTCCTGTTGCCGCCGATTCTGCTAACCCCACCACCTCTGAGAAAGCCGACCTCGACAAATGGGATCATGACGATCTCGTTGCCCGTTACCTTCTGTCTCAGCATCTTCCTGACACCACCGCAGTTCGCCTGAGCCATCATGCTACCACCTCCCTCCACTGGACAAAAGTCATTGGCGAATATCAAGCCAAGAGTGTTTATGCTCAGAACAACCTGGAGGCTGCCTTCTTTGACATGAGGTGCTTGAAGGGTGGCGATGTCCACATATTCCTAACTAACTTGCGCTACAAGCACGAGGAGCTGGCTGCTGCTGGTGTTAGTATCACTGATCGCAAATACCAACGCACTGTTCTCTGAGGAATCCCTGAGGAGTTAGCCAAATTTGCTTCCTCCATCCTCTCTGCCACACACCTCACCCACAGCGCCACTTCCGTCGACACTGACACCCTCATCGACCACATTTGCGAGGAGGCTGATAGGTTGAAGAACAGGCACGTGGCTTCGGGGCAGACCAGTGGCAAGAAGAAGGAAGGGCAGGGTGATGAAGTGTTAGCCGCCACTGGGTCAGAGGTGTGGAAGAAGAAGCATAAGGGGAAGTGTCATAATTGTGACAAGCCAGGTCATTGGGTGCGCGAATGTCATGTGCCTAAGAGGGAGAACAGCCAGTCCAGCCAGCCTGCACCAGCATCCTCAGGATCATCAAAGCCTGAGAACAAGCCAGTGGGGTCCGCCAACATTGTCAACGCTAGCGATGCTACATCAGAGGCCAACACGGAGGGCGATGGGTTCTGGGCTGTCGAGGAGATTGATATCCCTGACTTGCGTTTCTCTGGTGTTCTTGATCCTGACCCAGAGTTGGGCAATCTAGAGGAGTGGTCAGCCATTGATGAAGACGAAGTCTGGGCCATCCTTACCCCTACCCCTGCCTCTGATGATGGGGCTATCCGCGTCGAGCTGTATGACTCTGGTGCCACTCATCATATCTCCCCTTATAAGGACGACTTCATCACCTACTCACCCCTCTCCTCCCCTGTCTTTCTGAACACTGCCACTAAGCAACAGTTCCCTGCATTGGGATCTGGGAGTCTGGTTGTCCAAGTGCCCAATGGCGGTGAAGAATCTGAGCTTTTGCTCCATGATGTCTTGCACACACCTTCTGTGGGATACACCTTGATCTCGCTTGGGATTCTGGACAAGCTGGGCTATCATGGTGTGATTGGGGGTGGCCATCTGGAGCTTTCATCTCCTGATGGAGAGAGGCTTGGATGCATCGTGCGCACCGCGCAGATGCTGTATCGGGTGGAGCATCTATTGGACTCTGTCAACACAGTTGAGCTCCTCACTGTCATGGAGCTGCACTGCCGCCTGGGGCATATTGCTGCTGCCAGTGCATGCAAACTAGTCAAGAGTGGGGCCATCTGTGGCATGCAGCTGGACCCTAACTCCCATGAAACTGACTGTGACATGTGTGTTTTCTTGTGTGTAACCCGTCATTCCATTCCTAGAGTCCACATCAGCTCACCAGCACTACACTTCGGCGATGAAGTCCATACCGATGTGTGGGGGCCCGCGCCTATCCTTACTCAAGGTGGGCGCAAGTATTTCATTACTTTTACTGATGATGTGACTCGCTACACTGTCACTTTCCTCCTGCACACAAAGTTGGACACGTTTGATGCCTACAAGTCATTCAAGGCGTGGGCACTCACCCAGGGGCACTGCACTGCCATCAAGGTTCTCCATTCCGATCACGGGGGTGAGTTCCTCAGCAACACGTTCAACAGGCATTTGGCCACTGTGGGTACAGCACGGAAGTTGACACCCCATGACATGCCAGAACTCAATGGAGTTGCCAAGCACCTTAACTGCATGCTCTTGGAGCAGATCCAGGCTTTTGCTTACTTAACAGGTTTGCCCAAGTCACTTTGGGGTGAAGCCTTGCGACATGCGATGTGGTTGAAGAACAGGACTGCAACGCAAGCCCTCGATGGCAAGACTCCCTTTGAGGCATTGTACGGCCACCTGCCCAATCTCTCTGGTTTGCGTTCTTGGGGTGCTCCTGTCCTCATGCATGACTTTGGTGTGTCCAAGCTGGATGCGCGTGCTTGTGCAGCGCGTTGGCTTGGCTTTGATGTCGACTCTAGGGCGCACCACATCTATTGGCCAAGCACTGGCACTGTCACGGTGGAGCGCAATGTGTACTCTGGCGTGTCTGCGCTGCTCAAGGGGGAGGACAACAACAATGATTTTGTCATTATTAACCACGACAGCGAGCAGCCAAATGACTCACATTCCACACCCACACCACCAGCTCTCCCTGCACCCCCACCTCCTGAGGCCTCTGCACCCTCCAAGGAGACTCATCCCACACCTCCCACTGACACCACACAGCCCAAGCATTCTACCCAGAGCAGGAAGCCATCGCGTATCATGCGCGAGATACAGGCCAGCGAGGGTGTGTCTTCTGCGTGTCCTACTGACCCTAGGTTCACTCCTGGCTTGCAGCTACCTGGTTCTTTTGCTGAAGAATCTGAGGAGGCAGGGGGAGTGTGGACAGTAGAGGACAGCAAGCCAGCACTGTGGGATGACTTCGACATGCTCGAACACATTTTCGCAACTGAGACTGCTGCAGCCGAAGCTCTTGAGCCGCACAATCTCACTGAAGCCAAACGAAGCCCCAACTGGCAGCTGTGGGAAGAAGCTATCTTGGAGGTGTTGCAGATGTTGAGTGCCACTGGGACTTGGTGTCTTGAGGAGCTGCTGCTGGGAGCTAACATCATAGGCTCCAAGTGGGTCTTCAAGGCAAAGAAGGACACGGCGGGCAACATCATTCACTACAAGGCATGGTTGGTGGCACAGGGATTTAGTCAGATAGGAGGAGTGGATTACGATGACATGTATGCACCTGTCGCCAAGCTTGCATCCTCACGTGCCATCATTTCAATGGCAAACCACCTTTGTTTTGACCTGCACCAGGTTGACATCAAGGGGGCATACCTGAATGGTGTACTCAACGATGATGAGGTTTTGTACATGCAGCACCCTCCTGGCTACAGGCCACCTGATGCCAGCAACTCTGTCCTGCGCCTGGTCAAGTCACTCTACAGCTTGAAGCAGGCGGGTCATCACTGGTACCAGAAGCTCAGATCCATTTTCACTTCCCTCCATTTCACTCCATGTTCTGTCGACCAGGCCGTGTTCTACAAGGTCAATGTGAGGACGGGCGAGATTATCGTTGTGGCCGTTCACGTGGATGACTGCACCATCATGGCGAGCTCTGCCAGGCTGGTGCAGAACTTCAAGGATGAGTTGAAGAAGCACGTCGAGGTTACTGACCTTGGCAAGCTACATTGGATGCTGGGGATCAAGATCAGGCAGAGGCAGGACAACATGGGAGGCATGGTTTTTCTGTCGCAGTGTGCGTATATCAACTCCATTTTGCGTTGCTATAACCTAGACGACCTGAAGCCACTGTCGACGCCCATGAATGTACACGTACGACTCACCTCTGAGCAGGCGCCGGCCACCACTGCTGAGTTCGCAGCCATGCACGACATGCCGTACCGCGAGGCTGTTGGAGCGCTGAACTGGGCCGCACTTGCCACACGTCCTGACATCTCCTTTGCCATCACCACCGTCACTCATTTCGCTGCCAACCCTGGTCCTGCACATTGGGAGGCCGTCAAGCACATCTACTGCTATTTGGCAGGCATGCGTGACCTTTGGTTGTCGTACGGTGAGTCAAAGCGCGTGCTGGTTGGGTACACTGACACAGATGGGAGCATGGTGGAGGACCACCAGGCAATCTCTGGTTATGCTTTCCTCATCGACAGAGGTGCAGTATCTTGGTCTTCGAAGCACCAGGAGATCGTGTCCTTGTCCACCACCAAGAGCGAGTACATGGTGGCAACCCATGGCATGAAGGAGGCGATCTGGCTACACAGCCTGTTGTCCCAAGTCTTTGGCAAGTTCCAAGATGCCACTGTCATGTTCTCAGACAACCAGTCCGCAATCGCGCTCACCCGGGACCACCAGTACCATGCCTGCACGAAGCATATCGATGTGCGTTATCATTGGATTCGCTGGGTAGTCAAGCAAGGCACTCTCTGGCTGGTGTACTGTCCCACTGATGACATGGTGGCTGACACGCTGACCAAGGCTCTGCCATCTGCAAAGGTGAAGCATTTCGCTGCCAGCCTCGGACTGCACACAAAATGAGGGGGAGTGTTGAAGTCAACGTTAGGACTTGGATCGCCGGAATCGGTCCGGGATCTGAGTAGGCTCAATTGACTGACAATTTGACTACAGACATTTTCTCATATGTGATAGGACCGTAAGTGTGACACCTTTAGGGCACAGGTACGATATACTGTGTTTCACATGTGTTTCATAACTGATCTATGACTTACTTTAGCTTGTGATTATTGACTTGGTTACTATACTATGGACTGCAGCACTAGGCTCTCAAGGAGCTATAAGTAGTGCCAGTTTACATTGTGCCACCTCAGTTCTCGTGCTATCTGTGCGTGCCGTAACTGAGTAACTATTGCTGTTGTCTTCTGTGCAGACGACCATCACACGCACAATCTCGAACTCATTTTATCATCCCACCCATAGTTCCTACAGTTGCATTCTGTGGCTGTGAAGGTCTTTGAGTCATAGCCCACTGGGCATCATCTGCCCTGGGTGTTGTGCTGGTACAGGATGGTGCCTGTCATGTTCTGGGAGGCATCCACTTCTAACTTGTAGGGGTGCGCTGGGCTAGGCTGCCATAGGACCAGGTTGCTGGTAACAATGTTTATTAGCATATTTATGGCTTGTGTGCACTTATCTGTCCAGATGAACTGCACACCTTTCTTGAGTAAGTTGGTGAGGGGCCTCATGATCTCTGCGAATCCTGGGATGAATGGTTACTGGTAGCTGAGTACTCCTAGCATTGATTGTAGCTGCTTGACACTTTTGAGAACTTGTGGCCACTCCTTGATGCCCATAAGTTTGCTGGATTCTATATGTAGAGATTCACCATCTATGATCAGTCCAAGGTACTTGACATGCCTCTGTTCAAAGAGGCATTTCTGAGGTTTGAGGAAGGACTCCATTTCTAGGAGGTTGAGGACTTCATGTACAATCCATCTGTGTAGCTTGGGGTCAAGTGGTGTGGTGATCAAGATGTCATCCATGTAGACAAAGATCATTCTGGGGTACTTGAGTTTCAGGGGGCATAGGAGTCAGTCCATAACTCACTAGAAGGTGCTGGGGGTGTTGCACTGTCCAAATAGCATGACTCTTGGTTTGAAGAGTCCCTGGGGCATCTTGAAGGCAGCCTTCCACTGGTCTCCTTCCTTGATGCATACATTGTGATATCCCCATTGGATATTGAACTTTGTGAAGAGGGCTTGACCCTCAAGGTCTCTGGTAAGTATGCTGATGTCCAGGAGTGGGTACATGTCCTGGGCTGTCCAGCTATTTAGTGTGCAGTAGTCCTGTACTGGCCTTAGTGATCCATCCTTTTTCTTGATGAAGAAGGGAGCAGCATATGGCAACTTTGACAGCCATATGTACCCCTTCTCTAGGTGTTCTTGAATCCACTTGTCAGCTGCAGCCATTTCTTGCAGGTTTAGCAGGTAGACCTTGCAGTCTAGTATTGCTGGAGTGTTAGGTTTCAAGGTGATGGTGTGGTCATCCTCACATTCTGGCAGGAAGTGCTGGGCCTCTTCTTTGGAGAAGACCCTCCAATATCATTGATACTTGGGAGGCACATCTTGTGCCATTGGTGTGGTTTAGTTTTGGTGGGCTTTGATCACCCATTCTTGTGCTATGTTGGTGCAGTCAATCCAGAGGATGAGGGTGTCTCCTTCCTCCCACTGTCATTTTTAGTGTGGCCCCCAATAGTTGTGCGTACCTCATTAGGTTCTTTGGCAGGTTGGGGGCCCATCTGCTGGTGATTTTGGCAGTGAATGGGGACCCATTGATCTGTCCCCTTGTCCAGTTAATCTATGGGTTGAAGTGCTGGAGCCATGGGAAGCTAAGGATGATGCAATCCCTTCCCAGGTTTGCAATAAAAAAGCGTTGCACACTTTTGTTTTTGTCTCTTGATATGAGTAGGTCACAGTAGTTTGTTACTTGACCACTTCAGTTTTTGGTGCCATCTACGTTGTAGAGCAGGCAGGGTTCCTTGAGTTTGTGGGGAATGAGGTGTAGCCTCTGTGCTGTTTTTTGGTCTATAAAGTTGTCAGTCACCCCACTGTCTATGAGGGCTTTCTCCTTAACCTTCCCATGCACATTTGAAAAGAGGATGTTAACATTCATACTATTTCGATTGGAGACATAGATGGTACATATGCACAAAGCTCAATTCCAGGCTGATAGATCAAGCTGCTTTAAAAATCCAAGTCTTCATTAAGTATGGTATCATAGATGTTGCAACACTCTTTGGTGTTCATGGAGTGTATCTGGGTGACTACTTCACTTGTTGTATTTTGTGAGCCAGTCTGGCTTGCACTATTGCTTGGCATGAGTTCTTCCTTTTGTATCTCAGCGACCCACAAGGCATGTGGGGGTCCTGCCACTTCTTTCTTCTTGCACACATTCACTGTGTGCCTGATGTTTTTGCAATAGAAGCACCTGTTCTCCTTGTGGAGTTTGCTTCTTTCTTCATCTGTGAGTTGTCCTCCCATGCATGATGGTGTGCTGGTGCACACTGCATCCACATCCATAGGTGTGTAGCCATCATTCCTTGGCTTGCCTTGTGCTGGTTTGTTTTGTGCTTTGAAGATGGCAGGCCTCAGGATGAGGCACCCTCACTGTGGTGTTGGTCCCAGGTCCACGTCAATCTGTGCTCATCTGAGTACCTCTTTTCTGGCAGCTTCCTGCCAATCTTTGATGGTGACTGGGATGTTTTCTCTATTCATAATGCTGAGGGTGATCCCTTGTCATAACCCTCTCTTGAATTTTTCAAGGGTGCCTTGGTTGTGCATGGTCCAATTTGACACATGGATGTAGTGATTGAAGGCTGCAATATAGCCATTGATGTCATTGCCCTGCATCTGGAGGGCCATTAGTTTGTTGTATGTGTTCTGTGCCTTTGCTGTGTCTGTGAACCAATTTTTGAAGTTGTTTTTGAAGCTGGTCCAAAGGGCTTCATCAGCTTCCTGGATTCAATTTACCACTCAGGTAGTTTTGTCTGTGAGACTGGTGGACTGCATGTCCACCCAGTTGTCCACGAGTGGGCCCCTGATGAAGGATAGGGCAAGCGCCACTCTTGCATATGGGCTAGTCATATTCTCGTCTGCACAGTTCAGTATCCTGTAGAGTTTGAACTCCCTAAGGAAGTTCTCACTCTTCGTGCAGTCACCTTTAAAGGTGCTTGGTTCTTTTCCTTTCAGCCAGCCATTGGTCTGGGCTGCTGCTGCTGCTGGTGCTGCCATGGCTGGTGGATTTGGTGCTTGGAGCATCAGCGGTGGTGCTGTGGGCTGTGTGGCTGCATGCACAATCTGGAGCAAGTGCAGTGTTGCTGTTGTTTCTGGTTGAAGCAGGTTGCTTCCCTGTAGTGTCACTATGTCTTGGAGTCCTATGCTGAGGAACTCTTCTAGCAGGGTGATAACCTGTTGCGATGGTCCTGGTGTGGGTTCCTCTCCTTTGTCTGTGCTGTGGAAGGAGGAGGCATTATTGCTTGGAGGATCTACCTCAATGGGCTCTGGTGACTCAGGCCTGAAGGAGCTGTGGCCTAGTCCTGTCTCGTTGGTGTGTGCCTTGTCTAGTAAGTTCTCTTGGGTTGTGAGATACCTGCACTGATCATAGGTGAGCAGGTACCAGTTGTTGTTGATGTACTTGATGATGTGTTCAGTGATTCCTACCATGGTGGGGATGCGGATGTGGTAACACCAGTGGGTGTTTTCTCGATTTCGATGCCAATGGGCATTGCCTTTGATGTAGTCTGGTAAGTTGTCTGTTGTCCTTATTGGGACCTGGGTGAGTGCATCTGGTGGGATGTCAACTTGTATGACCTCCAGGGTTACCATTTGTAGGGGAACCCTGCTGTTTCAAAGTAGGCATTGACAATCCACTCAATCTCTCAAGTGAAGGCTTCAATTTCTCATAAGATCTGGTCGAGTAGTCTTTGGTGATAACTCTATTCTCCTATGCAAGTGTATTGACAAATGCATGTGTGATTGTTAACATTGCTCCTTGCTCAGGCGAGTTGTCATTCTGTCCACTTGATGGTGGCTGCTAGTTGTTGTGGGGTGACTTCTCTTGGTGAGCAATATCTATAGTTCTGTCACTCCAGCTTGGTCTGTTAGTAGCAAAAGGGCAAGTGCTGCTTCAAGGGCTACAAACTCATCTTGCCACTCTTGGTATACTTGATCAAAGACTACTACTTTAATTTGGAGTGCATGATGGGTTTCTGAGGGTCCCATTGTGCAGGTAATGGGGCAAATTAGCTCATGTTTGTTAGCTGCTTGGTCAATTTGTTGGCCCCAGCTATCAAGGACAAATTTGCATTTGTAGAGTCTTCCTAGTCTTCTGAAGTACTTGTTGTAGGTGTTCAGGGTGTCTGGCCACAGAGTGTGCAGGCTTCCTCATGCTACGCTGGGTGTAGGCTTTTCTTGCTATACTGGGTATAGGTTTTTACTGGTGGTATGGGCAGAACTGGCTTCTGCAGAAGTAGGTGTGTAGGCCTGCATGTCACTCTTGGCAAGTCTTGTGTTTCTGGGCCCTGGAATGAATTCAACTGTGTTAGCAGATGCTAGTATCCAGAATGTGCAGATTGTGGGTGGTCTGGGATAATCTTCCTTTAAGCTAGATCTGGTGTGGTGCCTTGGCATCCACTGTGATAAGGGAAGCTTGACTTATGTTATGGCTCAATGAGCCGTGAGCACAACTTGTGCAACTTGTGTTTCTAGACCAGTGAGTCACATGCAAGAGTGACAACTGAGCACATGACAATGTGTGAATTCTATCTCACGTAACTTGTTCACATGAAGATAGTGAGAGTCCTCCCACATAATTGGGTGCGTGAGGATGACTGAGTTCTTGACTAGAGTGCGAAGCAGGTAGGCATCTAGATAAGGGTGATATCTAGCGACATGTTCCAGAGCTGAGTCTTACAGTGACTTGGAGAGGTGTGTGAGGCGAAGCAAAGAAGTACTCCTCTGAGGGGTGATACACGCTCAAAGAGGAAGTGAGAGGGATGAGGTTGTTGCGCAGCAACTAGTGCGCAGCTAACAGGTGTGCAGTGGAATCCTTTAGGATGTAGACTCTTACTTGTATACTATGAAGTGTGGGCGAAAGCAACACTGATATTTATCAGCGAAAAGCTGGTGCTTATATACATGTAGGCATGTGTGATGTGACATAAGGTGACGTGCATATATCCTAATATATCATAATAATATCCCATAAGGGGATATTGCCCATATGTCTGGATTAAGTCTAGATAGAACTAGAGCAGCCCGGATCCCTGCAGGATCTGGCCCTTGTGTTGCCGGTTCAACAGAGGTTTCAAGACTAGAATCAATTGCAAAACTAAGTCAAGCTTAGGGCTTGATTGGTGTAAAGTGGAGCCCTTATATAGGCTCTACAGGAGGAGTCATGTGCTACTGCTATCTGAGTCACAACGATGATGCAGTGCAGGCCAGGAATAGCCTGGCATAGGGCCAGGCTGTGAGTCATGGTAAGTGTCCAATGGCAGAAGGTGCACAGCATAGGGCTGTGCCATATCAGTCACAGTAATGCAAGGCAGTATCATACCCAGCACAGCTTGGTCACAAGCTGTGCTGCCAAGCCAGATCAATCAGTCACAGTCACAAAGCAGGAGTCATAGCATGTGGTAAAAATAAGTAGTCCAGGCTGTATCAAGCACTGCTGAGGTTGTAACACCACGTCCATTAGACTTGGAGTTGCCTGGCCTCTCCTCCTTGGCATGTGCTGCCACATAGTTTCCAAACCATATTTGAACACACTGTATACATTCATCATTATCAATGTGGAAAAAGATGGTTAGAAGTACTACCTTCTCCAAGTCATTAGGTAATAACTTGTGTGTTTGCTTGGAAATGGCAGTGAGTTCTTCCAAGACCTTTATAATCAGCTTCAACCACATTTTTTCACTGCCATGGTCACTGCTTGCCAGGTATGCATTGCAGGAGTCAAGTAGTGTTTGCAAAAAGGGAGGCTGTGCCCAATGATTGTATGGAGCCATGGTGATCTGACAAAGGAAAGTAGAAATGAACGAAGTTGCTACCCATGGATTGAATCACCACTTCAGCTACAGTGCCTCAAAAAACTGTTCAAGTGTTTTGCAGTTTTCGATTGTTTTAGATATATCTCAA
>QLOS01000994.1:0-19224 GCA_003313725.1 Russula sp. MG48 | reverse complement strand
GCAGACGATCCCATGCTCTCTGAGCACCTCGAAGAATCAAAAGCGAACCTTTTTGACTATTTCAACAAACACTATGCGAACGTGAAGACGCCCATGACGTTGTCGGCACCTTCTGCATCTGTCACCACAGCACCACTCGTAGAGGGCTCACCTCAGAAATCATTCACGGCTCGATATCGCAGAAAAAAGAAGGGCTCTACCAATGAACTGGAAGAGTATTTTAAACTTCCTGCCGAAGATTTTGATATTTGTAATCCAATCCACTGGTGGATGGGTCGACGAAGTCAATTTCCACACCTCTTTCAGCTGGCTCGTGACATTCTATGCATTCCTGGTGAGTCATTTGATGGTGTTGATTTGAACAATCTCTGAGTTTGAAGTGTTGGTGTTGTCTCCAGGTTCTGCTGTTGCCGTTGAGAGGATCTTCTCGGGTGGTCGGGACACCATCTCTCTCCGGCGTGCAAGTCTTCATGCCGATACCATTCGTATTCTCATGCTTGTCAAGAAACGATTGCATCTCGCCCGTACCAAGGCCAAAGCTGCCCTCAGTCATTAAATAGTTGATGTATATATATGTATAATAATTGTCACGTTTCGAAACTATTGATTGCTATCCACCGTACAACACCGCCTACCGTACAACGGCCGTCTCCATAGCCGTCCGTAGCCGTTGGGGTTCTGCTAACTAGACTTGACGGACGGTAGACGGTGAACCGTATCCGTCATTTGACCGTCAATTGTACGGCCGTACCCGTCAGACGGTACGGTGCACAGCCCTAAGGACTGTTGGTACAGGTACACATTTTGAAACCTGCTTCCTCCTTACAGATAGATTAATTCTTAACACAGAGACCTACCCGATCGATCATAGACACATGTACATGTATATAAACCCCCTTCAAAGGCCAATTGGAAGGCAACTCATCACTTCTACCTTCCCATGTGATCTGGTGTCACAGCGTGATCTTATCATGTCTTCAGATCAATGTGCACAGAATCCTGATGGCAGTCTCAAAGACCCAAAGGATATTCAGTGGTTCTACAATGCAGATGACGCTCAGCTGCTCAATTCCACAGCCGCTCCTGCCCAGAGTCTAGGTCGGGGTCTTCACAAGAAAACCACAACCCAGTTCTCTGATGCTATTGCTTGTGAGTGACTTGGGTCTGATGAGGAGGACCCTGATGCTTTTCCCAAACCACCTCAGCGCAAGCGTGCTACTCGTGTCTCAAACATTTCTGGTGGTGTTGCTCCACCAACTCTCTCTTCAAGGCATTCACTTGAAATACTCCTGGTGGAGGAGCATTTGGATGGCGATGAAGACAGGCCTTTTCAATTGGATTCTGGCTCTGAATCGGGCAGCAATTCTGGTGATGATTGCACTGACTTGGAACCACTTTCTGGCAATGAGGTATGCATTTGGTTGTTCTCCCACAATCTTGAGTGCTTATCCAATACTATTGTAGCTTGCCAACTGTTACAGCTCGATGGGCCGGTAGCACGACTTGTGCAATGCAAGACTATGTGCGAGATGCGTCACGTGAGTATGATGCGGGAGCACGTGCCTGTGCGCGAGTGACTGAGTGTGAGTGACTTGAGCACAAAGGTAGCGAGCTCCTTCCCACATGACCGTGGGGATGATGGACAACTTAGAGTAAACACGAAGTAGATAAGCGTCTAGATAAGGGTGATATCTAGGGATGCGATCCAGAGCTAAGTCTTGCAGCGACTCAGAGAGGCGTGTGAGACGAAGCAAGTTCTTACTGCTCTCAGAGGGCTAGACCACATCTGAGAGAGGAAGCGAAGTGAGGAGTTCAAGACTTTAGTCGATTGCGAAACTAAGTTAAGCTTAGGGCTTGACTGGCATAAACTAGAGCCCTTATATAGGCTTTACAGGAGAGGTCACGTGCTACTGCCATCTGAGTCACAATGGCGATGCAGTGTGAGTCTAAGCGTGACATAGGGTCACGCTTGTGAGTCATAGTAAGGGTCAGCCAATAGCGTAAGTAGCGTGCACAGCAGAGGGCTGTGCCATATCAGTATCAGTCACAAGTAACGCGAGGCAGTATCGTATGAGCGCAGCCTGGTCACAGGCTGCGCTGCCAAGCTGGATCACATCAGTCATTCACAGGAGTCATTGTAGGTAAAAATAGATAGTCCGGACTGTAGCAAGCATACCAGAGATTGTAACAGTACGCCCCCTCCTAAGGGGGAATGTCTGCCACGGCATTCAAGCAGGGGGAGCAGCGCACGCACGCCAAAGTGGGACGACCCGACAAGGAGGGGAGACCTGCCTTGGATGAGTGTGGGGAGTGATCTGCACAGGGAGTGTGGCGATGACGTCGGTCTGGTGGGTGGCCAGGCGCCCTTGCAGGTAGTAGTCAAGAGGTGGCATGACGGGTTGCGCCAGTTAGTGTATGGCAGGGGTAACCCTGGGGTATTTTTTTGCTACCCTTACCCCTACCCCTGAAAACCCTTACCCTTGAGTAGGGGTAAGGGTTTTGGAGGGTAAGGGTAAGGGTAGAGCAAGGGTTTAGGGTACCCCAGGGTATGGGGGGTATGATGCAAGGGTTTACTTGATATAGTGTTTCTCTGTTATCTACACAATATTTTCAAGGGTTATTTATTATACTGGTATTGAACACTTTCTATTACACCCAAATCCTATGTGTTTCAATGTCAGTTGGCATCAAGATCAACCTGTTACACATGAGTCCCTTAAGAATTGAAACTCAATGCAATGGGGTTTCCCCTTGGTGTGCCCATAAAAGTATGTGAAAGGTATGAAGGTTCAAACCCTTATACCCTTCTCAAGGGTAAGGGTTTGTGAAGGGTTTGAAAGTTCATACCCTTACCCTTACCCTCACATACCCTTGGCCCAAACCCCCAGGGTTTGTTAAACCCTTGCCATTCACTAGCAGCGACCAATGACTGGAGTTTTGAGGTCACAGTGCGCTTTCATAGCTAAATCAACCAAGTATGACGACAGTGCTGAGTGCTGCCATAGTGGATCATTGGATGGTAGGGCTACTTTCAGTACCTGCCTAATTGATTATGGTGGGGATCTCTTTCCCACCTCTTGCAACATGCTGAGGTACAAGACCATTTTCTGTTGTCTTCCCACTGTGTTGTGTCACACAATCAACTGGATGCCAGAAGATCATATTCTATATACAATGACAAGATAGATTTTTCTTATCTTGCTGCATGTTTCCCTCGCAACACCTCAGCACACATTTCTTGAGTTTCCTCAACAATATCATCCCCTGCCTTCGACCTCGCACTGCCATTTTCCCTCTCTATCGTGCCTTATTCACGATGGCCCTGGACTCCTCGCAGGCGTCGGCGGTTTGGCAAGAGAAACGGGCTGGTGTCAAGTAGGCGTTGAAGGATGACTTCCCCAGCCTCGTTCACTATCTGAATGTCGGCACGTAGGTTGATTTCGGCCCTGAGCCCGAAGATGTGGAGCTGGAAAGGCTGAGGGACAGTAAGAGGTAAGAAAACACGTGAACGCACCAAACTTCCAACCGGCTGCAGGATCCACCACCTAACCCAACCCAAAGCCCCACAAATTATCCCCAACAAGTTGTCGAACAGCATTTTGGAAGGTTGTCTTGTGTATCGGTTGTGATAGGAAGGAAGTGAGGGTTCGTGTTGTGGTCACGAAAGAGGGTAAGTCTGAGGAGCAGACCGAGTGCCCGTCGCGCAGTGTTTGGCAACGGCAACTCTGGCGTCCATCGCCTCGCGCATCGACTCATCAACCCCCTTCAAATCCAGTTGACATTACAGCATTTTCAGGATTGATCCAACTAAAGATCACCTGTGAGTAGGCCCATCTCTCATACTGATTGAAAAATCGACGGCTTAAGTGGCGCAGAAACTGAATCACCTATTCGCTTGATGCACACCTTGGCATTGAGTGGCCAAAATCTCAAATGGACAAGCCAAACTTCATGACACAACGACGACAACAACAGTGCCATTCCCTGTGTGCAAGATGGCAATCGTGGATGACCACGAGTTTGTGAGTGAACGGGCTTTGTCTGGCAGGTGAGCTATTTTTGGTTTCACCATGGCCATCTGCCAAATATGAATATGAATATGCCAGCTCCCCCGCCCCCAAACTTCACCAACACAACTTCCATCGACGCAGTCCGCGCCACCTCACGACAAGCAGCCATTTTAGCGTGGGCCGAAAAGTGGCACGCCTCTGAGCGCACCTCCCACACTTACACCGAGGTCCTAAGGGGACCCCCTGATGGCAGACTAAGCCAAGGCCTCAGAGCGATTGCCAAGGCCAGGCCGAACAAAAAGCCGACCAGAGCAGCTGAGTCGACTCTTTTCCGTTTCCTAACAGGACACGCTTTCACTGGCCAATATTCACAGCGCTTCCATGCAGAGCGTGCCATTTCCTCTGTGTGCGAATGTGGCTTCGACCCGCAGACGGTCAACCATGTAGTGTTTGACTGTCCTTGCTACAACGCGGCGCGCATGGCCACACCACACTTCGATTTTGACGACCGAACCGGTCGCCCGATCAAGCGGCTGGGTGGAGTGCTTCAGAGTGCTGTCCGTACCAACGCGCTGCTCCGTTTCCTAGAAGACACCAAGGCCTGCTTTAGGCCCCGCCCATTAAGGGACCCAGGATAAACCCTGGCTGCCCTTTTTTTTTTCCCCACCTTTTCTGAGTGCGAGTTGCTGTGAGGGTCTGGTTGAAACCAGCCCAGTTCTCGTTGTTTACAACCCCCCCTCCTACCTTCAATTTTCTCCGTACCACGCACTAGACAATGCTAGCCAGTAACAGCCCATCCTGTCTTCAGTTCAAAACCAGCCCAACCTGGGACCGCATCTTTACCTTTGTGTATGTTGCGGAATATAAATGCTGACTCAAAAAAAAAAAAGGGTCTCAGAATGCCCCGGTTGCGGTCTATCCTCAACTTTGGGTGCCAACAAACTGCTCAAAACCGACCGCAACCGGTCTTAGACCGGACTTTCGGTTGCACTGGTGCTGTATGGCGACAACCAGCTCATCTCCACAAACAAGCATACCACGTGCAGCCTTCACTTTCGCTCCAACTGCCAGTGCAAACTTGCGAGCGCACTCCTCATCGATGCACCCTCAACATTCACAGCCACAGCCTGAGAGTAGCTGTCTTACAAGTTACAACAACATTATGTCACTCCCTGTCATTTCCGCGACGCTCACATTGACCCGCGTCGATCTCAAAGCAAGGTAAGAAGCTCCAGTTGAGGACTCGGATACAAAGCTAAGACTTATCCCTCCAGGTCATCAGGGCACCAGAGGTCATTAGCACCCTACCAAAGCTGCCAACGTTTGCCAACACTACCTCGCAGAGTCGCGGGAACGCCTGCCTCCTCGGCGGCGTCGCTCTCGTGTCGCTCAAGTAGCCAACTGTAGGCCTGTTGGGAGAGGTTTTTTTGCATCTTTTCAGGTGCGTACGCAGCGGACATGAGTTGATTGATGTACCAGCACAGGCCTACAGTGCTGTGCGTGCCACCATCACGCAAGCACCACCATCCCCGTCACACCAGGACTGTCATCCCTGACACGCCAGGACCATCATCCGCGACGATGCCAGCACCGCCATCGCCCCATGCCAGGGCCATCATCGTCTCGCACCAACACCTCCCTGCGCCAGGACAGTCATCTCCCACGCCAGGACCATCATCCCCGTCGTGCTAGCACCCTCACCGTGGGTTCGCGACCATGCCAGGACCACCATCGCCCCGCAACAGGACCATCATCGTCACTGCTCTGCGGCAGCACCGTCACCTCCCTGCGGCAGTACCGTCACCTCCCCGCAGCAACACTGTCACCTCCCCGTGGCAACACTGTCACCTCCCCACGCCAGGACCATCGCCTCCTGCACCAGGACCACCATCCCTGTCGCTCTAGCATGGTGATGTAGCACCCCCATCGCGGATCCGCAACGGTGCAGGCACCACCATCGCCCCGCGATGGGATCGTCATCGTCACTGCCCCACCGCAGCATCATCGCCTCCCCGCGCCGACGTCGTCACCTCCCCACACCAGGACCCCCACGGCCGCCGCGCCAAGTCCTGCGGCCCAGATGTTTATTGAATCTTATTCTACTGTATCCGTGTGTAGTGTTATTGTATTACAAAAATAAAATCACTGCGATTCATTGTCTAAAAGACTGGTACAAAATACCAGTCCAAATGTATCAAAGACCAGTCGCAACTGGTTGTAGACTGGTCGTGTCTGCGACTGGTTACAACCAGTTATGGACCGCAACCGGACCGGACTGGACTTTTAAACACTATTTTGGCAATGTGGCAATGTTAAGGTATGTTGTGAGTTGGGTGTTAAGATTTTGATGTCTTGAGTCTTTTTGTCTTGAGTCATTAAGTCAAGATGTTCCGATGTTGGTTGTCACATTGAATATCTCCCTAATAGGATCTGGAGATTAATTGGGATTATATTATAAATATTATTAGCTATTTCATCCACATGAACAATGCCAAACCATTGTCAATGAATGCCCTGAGCACATGGGAGATTAATAAGAACCTATATTGTAAATATAATCACAATGTATCCAGTGGGATTATTGTTTCCTCATTGTAGAGTACATTGTAAATAAGTTCACACTGGTTTTCATATCCACATACTGGACATTTTTAGATTATGTTTCTTATAAAATCAACATGAAATCACAGTTAACATCTTAAAATGCCCACAGTGACTAGGGGACTATGATGTCACCCTCGTCCACCGACCAGGAGCCAGCAATAGGGCTGATGCCCTATCCCAACAGCTGGACTTCAATGATGTGAGCTCTAACAACGAAGAGGTCATCACACTCCCCAAACAACTCTTCACCAACGCCACAGAAGCCATGGATATAGAAGATGATGTCATCCGCATACAGAAGGATCACGAGACTGCCCTCAGCACGTGGGCAAAGACCTATCCACTAGAACGCTGGCCCGGCGGAGCCTGGTGGCACGGCAGCCGCCTGGTTGTCGTGGCAGACAACAGCCTTAGGAGGGGAGTAATTTCCCTTCACCATGACTCGCAGACCGCCGGCCACCCAGGCATCCTCAAAACCTGCCTGATGATCATGCAAAACTACTGGTGGCCCAACATGAAACAAACAGTCCTCACCTACGTCAAGGGATGCGCCACCTGCCAAGCCACAAAAGCCAACATGACCAAGCCAGCACTGCCCATAGTACCCATCACTACAAATGCCACAGCCCTACCCTTCAAGACAGTGGCCCTAGACCTCATCGTTAAGCTCCCTAAGTCACAGGGTTTCAACTCAATTCTCACCGTCACAGACCACAACTGCTCCAAAGCAGCTATTTTTATGCCATGCAACGAGGCCAGCACCGCACCGGAGATAGCCGCACTCTATGCCAAGAACATCTTTCTGCACCATGGCATCCCCTGAAAGATCATCAGCGACTGCAGAACCCACTTCGCTTCACATTTCCCCAAGGAATTATGCAAGATCCTTGGAATCTCACAAAACATCAGCACAGCATATCACCCCCAGACAGATGGCCAATTGGAAAGAACAAACCAATGGCTCGAACAGTACCTGCATATTTATGTTAACCACCAACAGAATGACTGGGCCTCCCTGTTGCCTATTGCCCAGTACACTCACAACGCATGGCCCAGCAGTATGACCAAGAAGGCCCCATTTGAACTCCTACTAGGACACATCCCCCATGCCCATCAGCCCCAAAGATCCGAGAAAATACCGACCATCAACGAGCGACTTGATCACATCAAGGAAGCACGCACTGCAGCACAGACAGCCATCACCAACGCCCAGACCATGGTCACAAGCAGAAGAGGATCTAAGTATAGACCATTCACGAAAGGACAGTGTTACGGCTCGAGGGGCCATGGGCACGACTTGTGCAACTAGGCATGTGGCAAGAGTAAGCACATGCAAGGGCAACGAGCACGTGATCCTGAGCGAGACACTTTCGGTGGTCTCGATGACGCAAGAGTGAAGCAGACTCTCCGGAGTAGGACCGCTAAGTCACGGGCGCTTGTGACTCCAAGGTTCAAAGCTAAGTCGTTGCAGCCGACTTAGAAAGGTGTGAGAGCGAAGCAAGATAGTGCTTAGCGAGCACTAAGGCAGAGACAGAGGCAGAGGGGCAATGGGAGCGTCTTAGAGTGGCGAGCTCAAGAGTCGAATCTCGATTACGAAACTAAGTCAAGCTTAAGGCTTGACTGGCGCAAAGGGGGCTCCTTATATAGGGAGCTACAAGAGGGCACGTGCTAACTACTACCTGAGTCATAACGAGGGTAGTGAGTCAGTCCAAGATCTGGAGCTAAGTATAGTAGTGGAGCGATGGCCACATCGCTCCACACGAGTCACGCACGCTCCACAGGCGTCATATCGTACAGTAAGCAGTCATGAGTCAGGCTGAGTCACGTACGAGGTAGGGGTAAGCATAAAGACGTAAGCATGCGGTCAGAGTGGTCCGCAGTCCGAGAGGCGTATCGTAACAGACAGAAAGTCTGGCTGGAAGGAAAGAACATTCAAGTCACGCAGCCAAGCGCCAAGCTCGCAGCTAGGCAATATGGCCCTTTTACTATTACCAACGTCATTTCCCCAGTAGTATACCAACTCGCAATACCCCCACAGTGGAAACTCTGAAAAGTCCACGATGTCTTCCACACCAGCCTATTGACCCCGTATGTAGAAACTCCCAAACATGGCCAGAACTTCAAAGAACCGCCTCCTGATGTTATCAACAGAGAAGCAGAGTATGAAGTCAAGGCCATTCTAGACCACCGCCTATATGGAAAGGTGAAAACCCCTCAGTACCGCATCAGATGGAAGGGATACTCCACAGCAGAAGACACATGGGAACCGCGCAGCAACCTGAAACATGTGCTAAAATTGGTACTCAAGTATCACCGAGAAAACTCCACCGCAGTTCGAAAAATGCTTATAAGGACTACCCTCAGCTCAGCAGGAACATCACCACTTTGCTCCCTTCACACTCCATCTCCACCACCAGCCTACTCCACACTCTCCATGACCACTGATGGCCCACAACAAGTCCAACAGCTCCAAGAGAAAGGCAGCAGCAGCCCTACCGCTGCGACCCCTACGACGACAACCAGCCCTCAGAATGACAGCAGCCCCCGTGCAGTACAGAACCCCCTCTCCACCGCATACTCACCATTGTCGACAGCGACAAGACCAGCAGCACCTCGGATGGCGACACCAGCCCCCTTCGTGACTCAGTCAGCCCTCAGCCTGGAACAGCAGGCCAACCAACTTCTGGCGGAAGTTCTCCAGTCCCTAGCCTGCACTCAGACTACGCCGACCACCCCCTTAGCTCAGACAACTTCTGCGGAATGTGCAACGCCCCCGTACGAATCGGCGATGGACATGCCACTTGGAGCCCATCAAGAGAGGCAACTGTCGCAGATGCTCAGCGACTATCACAGCAGCCAGGCACAGTCCCTAGGGATACCACCACTACCACCCCCAGCGTGGGCCAGCAGACTGCCCACATGACCCCTGCGCTGCTCTGCAGCTACGCAGACGTCACCACCACCAATCCCCAAAGAGGAGGAGCTCCCATCATCCATACCAGCACCCCAGCTCCCAGATACAGCCAGCCCACCAACACCATTGGCTACAATGGTTATTTCTTGTGCTGGAATAGACTTGATGACAATCCAGGTGACTGGAACATTATCCTTGTCCCCGATCACAACAATCACCTCGTCCCAGCCACGTATTATGCCCACTTCCCACACTTCAACGAGCCCGTCATTCTAGGGTGACTGACCACGACCTTGCCCATCTTCGCCGAACCACTGTGTTACGATCTCCCTTGCGGACTGTGGACCGTTTTCCCCTTTTGCTTACGCCTTATGCTTACCTCTACTCCGTACGAGACTCGACTTGACTCAGGACTGCTTACTGTACGATGTGACGCCTGTGGAGCGTGCGTGACTCATGTGGAGCGATGTGGCCATCGCTCCACTACTATACTTAGCTTCGGATCTTGGACTGACTCACTACCCTCGTGATGACTCAGGTAGTGACTAGCACGTGATTCCATGTAGCTCCCTATATAAGGAGCCCCCTTTGCGCCAGTCAAGCCTTAAGCTTGACTTAGTTTCTTAATCGAGACCTGACCTTGCTTCGACTCTTGAGCCTGCCGCTTCAAGACGCTCCCACTGCCTTTCTGTCTTTGCTCTGCCTTAGTGCTCGCTCAGCACTATCTCGCTTCGCTCTCACGCCTTTCTAAGTTGGCTGCAACAACTTAGCTTTGAACCTTAAAGTCACCAGCGCCTGTGACTTAGCCGTTCTACTCCGAAGAGTCTGTTTTACTCTTACGTCATCGAGACCACTGGAAGTGTCTCACTCAGGACCACGTGCTCGTTGCCCTCGCACGTGTTCGCTCTCGCCACACGCCTAGTTGCACAAGTCGTGCTCACGGCCCCTCGAGCCGTAACATAAGTCAAGCTTCCTTCTATTGTGTCTACAGGAATCGCCCTGGACGACGCTGCCTTTGCTGAACGCCTCTGAGAACTTGCCAGACGCCGCCTCCACATAGAACGTTGGAGGTCCTACTTGGACGTCGCCATCTACAACCACAACGCCGTGTGCCACCACACCTGTCGAGAAGGAGCCACAGAAGTGCACCTTTCCCTCTGTATTGAAAGAGACGTTTTCTGCCACATCGACCAAGAGTGGCAAGGAGAATTTAACCTGCTAGAAGCTGCCCTCACAATCCTCGAACTCTCACTAACACCCTGGAGTCTGCTAGACAACGCGGATTGATTGGAGTCAGGGAAATCACACCGGACGCCCTCTGCGATGCTATAGAATTCACGCAACATCTGCTAGACCAAGCCAGAGGTGACGCGATCTGCCACAGCCACGACTGCTACCTCCTCTGCGACAGAGGACCCAACCACCACCACCGCCTCCTAGATCAACTCATTCGCGAACTAGAAAGCTTCGCGCAGGAACTAAACTTCATCTGTACTGCCTTCTTTGAGACGGCAGGCTTCCCTCTCCCCTCATAAGACAACCCTGGAAGAAATCAGACTTGCGCTCTCTCGAGGGTATAGAACGAGAGTACCTGTCAGAAGAGAAGACAACCTTCCAGACTACATCAAGGGAGAAGCCTACTGGAGAAAGAACGACACAAACGACTACTGGTGTTACCACGTTCGCATCCTCACCCCGCTAGGCATCAGAGAAAGACCCATTGAGTACCTCAACGACGACTGGTACCTTATAATCTACGATCGAGGAGAATACTGGACGCGCGCAAGCGAAGTCCTAGAATTCAGACACGCCAACGAGACCGGGCTAGGACACAGCTCGCTTAAACCAGAGTCTCCAGAACCAATCGTGGTAGATCCAGCCAGCCCAGGCCACGTCTCCTCGGCCTTCCACAGTGCCAGCGAAGGAGAAGAACCCACACCAGTCCCCCAGGTCATCTCGCCGCTCGAGGAATTCATCAGCACAGGACTCCAAGACGTAGCCACGCTACAGGGAGCACATCCACTCCTCCCAGAAACTCAGGAAACGCCTCAGCTCCTGCAAATCGCCCACGCAGCAGCCCAACCAACCGCACCACCACCCATCCTACAACAACCACAGCTACCAGTACCACCAGCAGCCCCAGTAATGGCCGCAGTCGCCCCGCCAAGAAATGATAATGGAGCAACAGGAAATAAGCCCACCACCTTCGAAGGGGATCGAAGCAAAAGCGACAACTTCCTCAGGGAGTTCAACATCTACAGGATCCTCCACAGCACTTCGGAAAATGTCACCATCCCCTACAATCGCGTAGCCCTCGCCATATCTCTCATTAGAGGACCGAAAGTCGATGATTGGGGCGATGCCCAAATGAAAGCCCTCAATAACAAAGTTGCCAGACAGATCAACCCCATCGCACGAACAGACGAAGTCCTGTGGACAGAATTCGAGGACAACTTCAAAAGGGCATTCACCGACACGGCCAAAGAACAAGAGGCCTACAGAAAGCTCACAGAGCTACGCATGCAAGGAGACGACATCGACGGGTACATCGCCAGCTTCGATCACTACGTCCTCGCATCAGGATGGTCCCCAAATGAACGAGGAACGCTAGACCTCTTCACCAAAGGCCTGCGCCGAGGAATAGCACTCAAAATCCTCGATCGAGACACAGTCCCCATGACGATTGAAGGGTGGAAGGAAGCGGCACGCAAAGAAATCCAGAGGACGGCCCGGAAAACAGCAATGCTGGGGCCAAACCCCAACCCCCCACGCTTCGTACCACGTCCCCGTTTCACCCCCAGAACCACCCCCGCGCCAGCCCGGCCTAACCGAAATAATATCCCCATCCCCATGGAAGTTGACACCAACCGCCTAGGAGGACCACTAACCACTGCAGAAAAGAAGAAGCTCATGGATGAGCGAAAATGCTTCTACTGCAAAGAAGTGGGCCACCGAGCATACCAGTGCAGCAGGAAGCCAGGACGACGAGGACCACCACCGCCTAAAGCAAGGGCAACAGAAACAGAAGCCGCCCCCAGTATCGCGCCAGAAGATAGCGCCAGTCAGATGTCACAGTTGGACCTCATTTCCCAGCTACGTTCCATGAATGCCACAGAGCGCACTGCCATGTTTGACCAGATCATAGAAGAGGATTTGGATTTTTAAAGCAGCTTGATCTATCAGCCTGGGATCAAGCTTCACGAATTTGTACCATGTATGTCTCGAACCGAAATAGTGTCAATGCCAATTTTACGTTTGCAAATATACATGGGAAGGCTGCAGAAAGAGCACTAGTGGACAGTGGTGCCACGGACAACTTCATCGACCAAAAAACCGCCAAGCGACTTCACCTCACCCCACGCCTTCTCCCCCAACCACGGCTCTTGTACAACGTGGATGGATCGGAAAATCGCAGCGGGAGGATAACCACCTACTGCGACCTCCGCATCAAGCAAGGAAGCAAGGAGCACGTCCAACGCTTCTACTGGGCCAACTTAGGGCGAGACCGGACCATTCTAGGCTTCCCCTGGTTGCACGCATTCAACCCCGTCATTAATTGGACAGATCGCACCATCCAAGGAGGACCAATCTCACTAACAACGACGGGAAGGAAGGCCCCGGAGCAACCTAAGACCCTACTGCGCTATGCCCAGATGTTAGGACATGCGCTAGACGCCATGGGGTGGGAGGAAGGAGACAGCCTCATCCTCCAGATCAACCGGACTAACATTGCCCAAGAATGGGCAATACAAGCACACCAGGAACGAAAAGCTCCCACTGCCGCGGATGTCCCAAGGGAATACGCACGACACTGGAGAGTCTTCTCAGAGAAAGAAGCACAACGCTTCCCCCCCAGCCGAGAGGATGATCACGCAATCAACCTCAAACCAGACGCCCCAGCAACACTAGACTGCAAGGTCTACCCCCTCAATCCCAAGGAGCTGATCGCCGCCGACGCCTGGATTAAAGAACAACTCGACAAAGAATACATCCAATTATCGAAATCCCCATACGCTGCGCCATTCTTCTTCATCAAAAAGAAGGACGGATCCCTTTGCCCGGTCCAGGACTACCGCACGCTGAACAGCTGGACGATCCGGGATGTATACCCCCTACCCGACATTAACATCCTCACCCGGGATCTAGAAGGGCGCGCCCTCTTCACCAAGTTCGACATTCGCTGGGGATACCACAACATGCGCATCAAGGAAGGAGACCAATGGAAGGCGGCCTTCAAAATGCCACAAGGGCTCTTCGAGCCCTGTGTTATGCTCTTCGGGCAGTGCAACGCCCCAAGCACCTTCCAGCGAGTCATGGACAGGCTGCTCCGCCCACTAAAGCTCAAATACCCTAGGATGATTTTCGTTTACATGGACAACATCCTCGTCGCCACACCCCTGGACCATGCCCTACATCGGCAAATCGTCCATGAACTCCTAGATGTCTTGGAAAAAGGATCTTTCTTCCTTAAACCGCAGAAGTGCCTCTTCGAGCAACGAAGGGTCGAATACTTAGGACTCGTAATCGATGGGGAATCGCTACGCATTGAATCCAGCAAACTGAAGGGAATCAAGGAGTGGCCCCGCACCCTCACCAGCGTTAAGCAGCTGCGATCCACGCTAGGAGTGCTAGGATACCAGCGCCCTTTCATCCCAGGATTCGCAGAAATCGCCTGCCCGCTCACCAGTCTGCTAAAGAAAGGGACCCCCTTCGTCTGGACGGACGAATGCTCAGCCGCCGTGGATAAGCTCATCCACATCGTTACCAGTGACCCCGTCCTCTGGCAACCTAGCCCAGCACGACCATACGAACTCGAAGTAGACGCCTCCCAAAACGCCACAGGAGCCATCCTGTACCAATATGACCCCCAAGGACGGCGCAGACCGGTAGGATATGACTCCAAGACGTTCACTGCGACGGAGCGCAATTATCCCATCTGGGACAGAGAGTTCCTAGCCATCATTCGAGGGCTAGAACACTGGCGCCACCTCCTTATGGGCGCACAACACCAGGTCCTTGTCATCACAGACCACAAGAACCTCCAATACTACAGATCCCCCCAGAAAATCAACCGAAGGATCGCCCGCTACATCCTCACGCTAGGAGACTACGACATCACTCTAGTCCACCGCCTGGGGGCAACCAACAAAGCTGACGCCCTCTCCCGCCGCCCAGACTTCGACAGCGCAGGGAGCGACAATGAAGATGTCATTGCCCTGCCCCCACACCTCTTCGCTAACGCCGCAGCCGCTGTAGATCTGGAAGACCGCATCCTTATGGCCCAAAAAGATCACCAATCCACGCTCGCCACATGGGCCTCCACCTACCCCCTGGAACGCCGTCCTGGAGGAGGGTGGTGGCACGCCGACCGCCTGGTTGTCGTGGCAGACAATGACCTTAGGAGGGGGGTAATTTCCCTCTACCATGACTCATCAACAGCCGGACACCCGGGCATCCTAAAAACATGCCTCCTCATCGCCAAGGACTACTGGTGGCCCAACATGAAACAGACGGTCCTCACCTACGTAAAAGGGTGTGCCACCTGTCAAGCCACCAAAGCCAACACCACAAAGCCAACGCCACCCCTCATGCCCATCACAACCAACCCAACCGCTCTGCCATTTGAGACAGTCACCCTCGATCTGATTGTCAAACTGCCCCCATCAGATGGCTTTGACTCTATCCTCACAGTAACGGACCATGACTGCTCGAAAGCTGCCATCTTCATCCCCTGCAGAGAATCCGCGACTGCCCCAGAAATCGCCACACTCTATGCCAAGAACATCTTCCCCCACTACGGCATCCCCTGAAGAATCATCAGCGACAGAGGGACACACTTTGCCTTGCACTTCCCCAGAGAACTCTGCAAGTCCCTCGGAATAGAACAGAACATCAGCACAGCCTACCACCCCCAGACAGATGGCCAGTCCGAGCGCACCAACCAATGGCTAGAACAGTACCTCCGCATATACGTCAACCACCAGCAGAACAACTGGGCCTCGCTCCTACCAATCGCCCAGTATGTCCACAACGCCTGGCCCAGCAGTACCACCAAGCAAGCGCCCTTCCAACTCCTCATGGGCCATGTACCACGCGCCCACCAGCCACAAAGATCCGAGAAAATGCCGACACTCCAAGAACGCCTAGACCACATCCAAGAGGGCCGGCAATCAGCGCAGACCGCCATCACCAACGCCCAGGCCCTTATCAGCGCTAGGAAAGGAGCGCGATTTAAGCCATTCGCCCAAGGACAAAAGGTCTGGCTCGAAGGAAAGAATATCCACATCACCCAACCAAGCGCGAAACTCGCTCAGCGACGCTACGGCCCCTTCGCCATCACCAGAGTCCTCTCCCCAGTAGTGTACCAGCTCGCCATTCCCCCACAGTGGAAGCTACGCCGCGTCCATGACGTCTTCCACGCCAGCCTCCTCACCCCATACATAGAAACCAGCGAACATGGCCCGAACTTCACAGAACCGCCTCCTGACGTCATAGATGGAGAAGCAGAGTACGAAGTCGAGGCCATTCTAGAATACCGCCGATTTGGAAGAACAAAACAGCCACAGTACCGAGTCAGATGGAAAGGGTACTCCGCAGCAGAAGATACGTGGGAACCTCGGGCAAACTTGAAACACTCCATGAACTTAGTCCGCAACTTCCACCGAGATAACCCCGCCACGATAAGAGAAGCCTATATAAGACACGCCCTGACCGCTCTCAAAGCCCCATCCCCCTCTCTCGCCTCCACCATTCCCAGCTCGCCCCCACCTGCTTACTCGTCGCTCATGTCTGACAATGGCTCGCCGGAAGACCAACAGCCTTCTCTCCAAGTCATCAACATCGCTGCCCCAGCGTCGCCATCCCCGACGGAGCCCAGGACCGAGGATGACCACTCGCAGCGCCGCCCAGCCACGCCCTTCGCTGCCCGCATATTCACCATCAGCGACAGCAGCTCCAGCGACGACGGCGACAGCAATGGAGCAAGCGGACCAGATACTGGACGAGATTCTCCTGCTCGTGGCAGCACATCCGCCCCCAGCCTCCACTCCGCCCCAGACCTCTCAGACCACCCACTCAGCTCAGACAACTTCTGCGGAGTCTGTAACGCCCCCGTCCAGATCGACGACGGCCATGCTACCTGGAGCGCCTCCCCCGTCTCGAGCCTCCCCTCAGCGTCTGCCAACCCCTCAGTACCTGCCGCTCCGCTCCCCCAGGTTGGACTTCATACGCCAGCGCCAGCAGACCCCCGCTTCAGGGGCGCGCCACCCGTCAGAGCCACCGTCTTTTCCGTACTTCCATCTGCCGACAACGACCTTGCCTGCGCCGTCCACTTTCTGCCACCGGCAGCGGTCCCTTCCCCCACGTACTCTAGTCAACGCAGCTACGCAAACGTCGCCGCCACCCCTGCCAGTCAAAGAGGAGTCGCCACCGCCTCAGCAGCTCCACGCACCCACGGTAACAGCGGCGGAAACTCAGGCCATGGTCAGCAGGACAACGCGCTCGGCTACGATGGTTATCTCTTGCGATGGCATCGACTTGTCGACAACCCAAGTGAGCGGGACAATATCCTTGTCCCCGATCACAACAACCGACTAGTCCCCGCCACCTTTTATGCCCACTTCCCCCGCCTTGCCGAGCCCCTCGTCCTGGGATGTCTGACGACGACGTCCCCCATCTACGCTGAGCCCCTCCACGCTAAACCTCGTCCCGATGCTCACCTCGCCAACACAGACGACTGGGATATGACCGTGCTGGAGGGCGACCACCAATACCGCCACCACATCGACCGCCTCATCGAGGGCCTCAACGACGTCGGCGTCGTCGCGGAGGTCCACCGCTACCGCCATCTCATCCACAAGCTCCACGCCCAGGTCGAGCACGAGTACCACCATCTGTTGGGCACCCCGCAGAGCCGCGCCGACTATACCACCCTCCAGCTGGACCGGGATGCTGATCTAGTGCGCCGCTGCCACGCCCTGAGGGACCAGCTGTGTGTCGTCAAAGTGCGTCTCCACAACGCAGCCGTCAACTCGCGCATTGGGCCCAAGCTGGACCAGATCCTCGCGTGACCCATCCTCCCCTCCATGTCTTACTGGTTGTGAGGCCGCCCCGCCACACATCAGGCTGACGTCATCGCCCAACTCCCTGTCCATGTCCCGCCCCACGTCCATTTCCTGCACGAGTGCCCCCTCCCTGTCCGTGAACGTGTCATTCACATGCTGCGCCGCAAGCGCCCCTGCCCGCCGGAGTCCTCTCCCGATGCCAACGACGCGGGCCGCGCCTTGTCTGGTGAGCCCGCCACCTCTGACTAACAGCGTGGCAGCTGTTCCTTAGGGGAGGGCGTACTGTTACGATCTCCCTTGCGGACTGCGGACCGTTTTCCCCTTTTGCTTACGCCTTATGCTTACCTCTACTCCGTACGAGACTCGACTTGACTCAGGACTGCTTACTGTACGATGTGACGCCTGTGGAGCGTGCATGACTCATGTGGAGCGATGTGGCCATCGCTCCACTACTATACTTAGCTTCGGATCTTGGACTGACTCACTACCCTCGTGATGACTCAGGTAGTGACTAGCACGTGATTCCATGTAGCTCCCTATATAAGGAGCCCCCTTTGCGCCAGTCAAGCCTTAAGCTTGACTTAGTTTCTTAATCGAGACCTGACCTTGCTTCGACTCTTGAGCCTGCTGCTTCAAGACGCTCCCACTGCCTTTCTGTCTTTGCTCTGCCTTAGTGCTCGCTCAGCACTATCTCGCTTCGCTCTCACGCCTTTCTAAGTTGGCTGCAACAACTTAGCTTTGAACCTTAAAGTCACCAGCGCCTGTGACTTAGCCGTTCTACTCCGAAGAGTCTGTTTTACTCTTACGTCATCGAGACCACTGGAAGTGTCTCGCTCAGGACCACGTGCTCGTTGCCCTCGCACGTGTTCGCTCTCGCCACACGCCTAGTTGCACAAGTCGTGCTCACGGCCCCTCGAGCCGTAACACACTGTATGCCAAGCCCCACGATGACAAGCACCTTCCTGCCATTGACAACTGGGACCTCATGCCCCTGAACGGGAATCACCCTCACCGCCACCACATCAACAAGCTGGTTGAAGACCTCAGGGACCCGGGGCTGACAGCTGACGTACACAGGTACTGTGTGGGCATTCACGCCCTTCATCACCAGCTCGCCATTGAATACGCCCACCTTACCCACCTGCCCACAAATCGCAATGAGTACTCCACTGCTCAGCTGGAGCAAGACGCCACCCTTGTGCGCTGAAGCCATGAGCTGTGGGACAAGCTGTGGCTCATTGAGCTGCACCTCTATGAGGCTGCCGTCATGTCGCGCATCGGTCCCAAGTTGGACCAGATACTGGCACTAGTGTATGGCAAGGGTTACAAAACCCGTGTGGGTATGAGCCAGGGGTATGAAGGGGTGTGGGTACGGGTAGATCATCTCCAACCCTTCAGAAACCCACACCCTTGAGGCAGGGGTTGTGGGTTTCATGGGTATGCATAGGGTGTAACACACTTTACCACTGGTGATAATTTCAACAGTCTTTGCCAGTACTATACATTGGGAGAAAAGAATATAAGTATAACTTAAGCCCCTCTAGCCCTTTAGATACTGCTGCCACTGCTGTCTCACATGCCTCCCTCAGGGCATACCACCCTGGGTCTAGGGTTCTAGTACTGGGAACAATGG
>QLOS01000992.1:0-21408 GCA_003313725.1 Russula sp. MG48 | reverse complement strand
CACCGCACCTACATACGCATCCACACGGGCACGGGCACTACTACCACCACTACCACAGCGCTGTGCCGCTGGTAGGGCATCCCGGCAGCGACCGCGAGCGTGAGAGGGAGAGAGACCGTGAGCGGCGTCTACGTGTACGCGTGCGCCAGATCCGTGATGTTCTCCTCACTACTGCGCCATCCGCATCTGTATCTGGGTCAGGGGACACCACCGTGTCGGCGCCGGCTGCCGCGGCACCCGTTCTTCCCCGACGACGTCCCCATGAAGGCGGGGGCGCAGAGATGGACGTGGACCTCGATACGGACGACGCCGACGAGATTGAGGCAGAAGCTGAAGTAGAGACGGACTGCCTCACTTCGCGGGCGCCCTCGCGCGCGGCGTCCCCACCGCCATCCGTTTCTGCGCGGCAGAGGCGTTTCCCGATGTACTCGGACAACGACAGCGCTGGCGCAGTTGGGGGGGCGGTTGGGACCGAGGCGGAGACGGAGAACGCGAGGACGGTGGGGACGCCACCGCACCTTGATCTAGCTGGGATATGCTTCGATCCGCGCGGGTCGTGGTTATACGTTGCGAGCACGGCGGGGATCGTCGAGTGGGGCGTGCGCGGTGGGGAGAAGCGGTGGTGGGCCGAGGCTGTGTGGGCGTAAAAATCCCGACATTTATTGTTTGTTTGTTTTTTTTCCCCAAAGCGTGTCATCATCGTGGTTTGGTTTTGCGGATAGGACTCTTCTCTTCTTTATCTTTGTAGTCTTAGTCACATGGTTTTTTCCTGTCCTTGATTCACCCTCTCGATCGTTGAAGCTCAGTCCCCCGTGTACAATATATACGTTCTCATGCGCCACTCGAAGAAGGGACTTGCGTCTCTCACCGTACCCTTTTTATCTTCCCCTTTCCTTTTATTTCATTCCTGCCATAGCAGCTACTACCGCCACCCCCTAGCTAACTGGCTTTCGAACCATGCAGGTCCTCACTATTCTTGTTTTTTTTTTTTTCCTCCATTGATCTTTGTGGTGATCAACACACGCACACGATCACGATTTTATTTTCACCAGGAATGTAACTTAGCTGGAGGGGAAGTAGTACAGTAACAATCGTTCACGCGACGTCACGTTTCTCAGCGAACGCGGGACACTCGCGGGACAGAAGTCACTGGCAGCCGCTCTGGCCAGGGGGGCCGTTTTCAGAAACGGAGCTCATCTCCCTCACGGTCGTGTCACTGTATCTGGTGTTCAATTCCTTCGCCCGTCGGTATCAACTTGGAAGTGGAGGAATTTATCGCTTTCTTATTTTTTTTTGTATTGCCCATACTGCGGCATACAAGTGTGAGACATACATGCATTATCGTATCAATGAATCCGGACGCCGTTCCGGAGTGGATCCTGCGTGCGTCCGCCTGCTTCCGGTGTGCATCATCCAGCCTGTTCCGTCCGTACTGATTCTGCTACAAAATATAACGGTTAAGTTGCAAAATCGGCATCCAACTCCCTGCAGAGACGTGGACGACGCCAATGATCATGATGTCGTTGCGCCAGATGGAACCTTCTCCAATGCGCCACTGGTGAAACCCGGATTGAGGCGCGGGGAGTGATTTGCAGGTCTAGTGGGAGAAAACCAATCAGCATATGCGGTCTCTCGTAGTGACTCAGAAGGCTTGACCCTGAGAAAGGCATCCACAGACCGCGCGACGTGATGTGCAAACCTAGACATGGTGATGGGATTGCGTTGGCTTGTTTCGTCACGAACTGGAATTTGGCGCCGGAACCTCCCATAACCGGGCCACTGTGAACAAAGTCAGGGGCTGGAAGACCCTACAAAAGCACCGGGAATGTCACTCACTCCGATGCGAATATGTGTTGTTACCTTGTTACCAAGTGGCGCGAATTGCTGCGCGCGGAGAGGATTACGGAACCGGCCAGCGAGGGCATCGTCAAAAGAAAGCCCAAGTCCCCCATTTGAACACTCGAAAAAGATGGGCATCTGTAATTCCGCCTCCAGAACATGCTGTCTTCTATCTGTAACGCTATGCGGCGACCACATCATCTGAGGCACCACGGTTCCCCGAGGCAGGACGCTGCGGTCAAGGACCCAACGATGCTCGCCGGGAAACTGAGGCGGGATATGTTGAGGAACGGAATGGACAATAAAGGAAAAGCTTTCACTCCCGGCAAGGCTCGTGGGAGTATGCGGTGGGATGCGATTGCTCTTCAGTAGACATAAGAAGTACTGCTCAGTGGGCTGGGCCCGGAAACTGTGGGACAGATATCCGTCATCGAGAAGAGACTACGGGCAAAGCGTCAGGTCAAGAAGGTGTATCAGACCGTCGGCTGCCTCACTAAAGGACGATTCATCATTTCCCGAGGAGTGCCTCTTCGAGGACGACTGAAGGAGCTCGGGGCGTTAGCTGACTTGGGCCCGGGATAGTCTGGTGGTGCTCCAAATTCATATTTAGACAGTGTTGCTACTTTAGAAATTCGTATCTCGGCCTCCGAACCGCCCCCGCTAGCGGGAAAAGCATCTGTGTGTAAATGTCTTCACCATGGGGCTCATTGAATTGTATTGTTGTCAAATACCAACCATACTGAGTAGACCATATCTCCGGCCTAGAATTCTGCAGGTAGTCTAAAACTGCTTCTGGCCGGAGGTTTTGCAGTGACTGAAGGAGTGAGGTGGATAACGAGTCAACAAATGAACAAACACACAGCAACGTCAATGTATCTGAGGTCGTCGTCATGAACAAGAGCCATGTCATTGTCGGGTGCCTGCTGCACGACATTTGTTACAATTGAACGTGCAATCATGATGAAAACCGAGCATGTCCAAAATGCTCACTGTTCTGAGATAATCTAGGAGCGTGTGGAGGGGATCCTGGTACTTTGAAGTGTCAAGGAGATGTCAGAGAAAGTTACATGGACTGTCTCACCTCGGTATCGGGTGGGATACATATGAGTTGCTTGTCGGATTCAGGTTCATCTTCACCTGGACCCTCAGGCCGACTTGGCTCCGCCGCTCCTCGAAGCCTTTGTGGTAATATCTTCAGAAATCGGGTGACACGGAACCCCCTGATAAATATGCACTGATTCTGGGGCAGATTCTGATATCGTCATATTGATTCAAGTGGTGTTTTAGCATTCTGGGATGGGAAAATGAGGAGAATCGTACCTGGCCACTCGGACCACGATTGACCACCACTCCTCGAATATCTTCGCGTGAGAACTGCCATTCTACGTCGCCACCGGAAGTGACTCGAACCCCAAGGGACACTTGTTCTCCTTCCTTGCTCTCGGAGAATGCGACATTAGTCCACGATCTCGCAAGATCGCGTCCTGTGACAAGAATGATATCTTCCATGCGGGTTACTCCCAAGCCAAGCTCCCGAGCGAATGCAAACCAGACGTCAATATGTTTCAATATGCATTTAGCAAATATTCCATGAGCGAGCGTGTCGTTACGTTGGGCTTGCACCGGAAGGGATAAGATTGCGCCTTGCTTCCTAGAGCATGAAAACGTTACTTGTGCAGGTTCTGGCCTGGTAGAAGGTCAGTGACAAGAAGTCCTTTAAGGGTGAGTTTCGGATACCCTACGGCAAGTATTCCAAGTTCATCAGACACGACCGTGACTTCCCTCGAGCGAAAGTCAATGGGATTGAGTGTACCCGGGCAAATATGC
Source organism: Russula sp. MG48 (assembly GCA_003313725.1). Lineage (NCBI taxonomy): Eukaryota > Fungi > Basidiomycota > Agaricomycetes > Russulales > Russulaceae > Russula > Russula sp. MG48. The sequence goes on along the minus strand of QLOS01000992.1, from coordinate 17,742 downwards.
AACGTCATTTTGAGTTCTAGAGGTTCATAATGATCCGGAACACCAAAGTTTTTATGAGATGGATGATCTTCGGGGAGCAGAACGTTGAATAGACGATGAAATCTGCCTTCGCGAATGAAACCGACGTCACCCACTTCTACGGCGGGATAAAGGCCCGGGCTTGGTACCCATAGGGCGTAGCCTTGCGAAGGGTACTTTATCGCAAGTTCTTCGCGGAAAATGTCGTACTCCATCGGAAACCGATTCCTTCCAGTTAGAGAGGGGAAAGTAGGAAGAGACGGACTAGTAGGCGCATCATAAAACATCACCAAATCCCGGAATTTCTTAGCTGGTCTGGCCGAGTCTGAGGCTGGTCTGAGTGTCTGAGCTCCGTCTGACTTGCCTGGGCAGTCTGAGTAGTCTTACCTAATGTGTCTGTTTTCGTCTTACTACATGTAGTAATGCTCTGGGCAGTCTGAGTGGTATGTGTCTGACTGGTCTGAGTCAAGCAAAAGTTTGAAAACGTGTTTTCACAGTACATGTAGTCAAATGCCTTCTTAACATTGTTCTATGCTACTACTAGCCAGTGACTCGTACTGCACGGGGCCCCAGGGGGGGGTCGTACCGCAGTATACTCGTGGTCCTCCACCGCCCGCTGCTTGATAATGTCTGGCTGTGCAGGATCTCCGTACGCAACGCTGTCGTTGTCCGCCCACTTCTGCTTGTGTTGTTCAGATTAGCTTGCGCGAGCGGATTCCGCGAACCGTCAGCTGCGCCACCACGCTTTTTTGCGAACTACTTGGCCTCTAAAAAAGCGCGTACTCAGCATTTGGGGCGGCAACAGCCACCCGGTGGTGCACCCTGCTCGTCGAAAGGCGGTGGTGGGCCCGGATCCGGAACTGGATTATCGGCGCTGGTGTCGGTGTCATCATCGGCGTCGTGCGATTTAATGTCTCCGGGAGCACTTTGATATTGGTAGAGGGCCAGGCGTTGCCCGCCCTGGCGAGGTCTGGCACCACCACTACAATGAGCGGGAGGAGCGTGGGTGTGCGTCGTCCCCGGAGTTGCAGTTGCTTTTGTGGTGGTGGTGGTAGTTGGTCATAGTCACTGTCATCGTAAAGGTCGCCATCGATGGAGGGTATCTCGGAGATGAGCGGGATGACCTTGAAGCTGACAGAGGAGGTTGAGGATGGTTTCGGGGGGTGACCTACAGCGCGGAGGGCGCTGGGCAGGAGAGGTTGGCGGGACTGGTCGGCGGAGGGTAGTATTTGCAGAAAGGAGGTATCAGTGGAGGATGACGAATAGCCAGAGAAGTTTCCAGGGACACTTACCTGCTGGAGGGGCAATTGGCGTGGATTCAGGAGCGTTGGCACCTCGTAGAAGCGTACAGGGGAGATGGCGGCAGCTGGCAGTAAATTTTTGAGCGAATTCCAAATAAAGTGGCAGATGACGCGAGCGAGACTTGCGGTTAGCGGAGGTTGTGTTAGAATGGGAATTAGAGGGTGGGAGACGAACCCGAAGCCACTTTGCCAGTCCCCTACACAGCCCGGCAATGCCGTGAGTGGGCGCAGTCAAGTGGTACTTGGTCTACGGTTCAACCGTAGACCAAGTACTACTACAGTAGTCAAAGCGCTTATATCAGGTACAGTCATTCATGGCTCTTTGGACCACTGGCACTCAAATCTTTTTGACTTTTGGGAACCTGTTGCAGCAGATGATGGGGTGATTTGAATAGACAACGTCATACGAGTAAACTACCTAGTAGGCAATTAATAATCGTTATCGGTTGGTGTTGAACAATGCGATGGAGGAATCAGTGCAAAAGGTCCTTATCAGCCGAAACGAGGTCAATGGATCAACCGTGAGTTTCCTAATTGGCAGAGGCCATGACCACGATCACCCGCTATCAGATTATTCAGATATCTGACTTCCCAATCTGGCACGTGTGATGTGACTACGGAGGTTCCAGTGTCCCCCATGCAGGGTTCCTCGTCATGTCAATGTGTAGTCACAATCCCGAGGGCATGAAAAGTTGACGATTTCGCGTCGAGCTACCACCCGTGGGTTGATGAGTCGGCCACGTGTGACTGAGAGAGACGGAGATGAGCGGACATCACACTGCAGCGATCGGTCAGTGCCAATGAGCGCATCCGAGTCGGTCATTAGAAAACATTCTGTTTTCTAAGGAACAAAGAATAAGAAGAAAAGGTGAGTCACTCCCTTGATTGAAAGAAGAGAGCCCCAGTGGCATATTCCCAAATAACAACTTCCCTCTCCAAACTTATGCGTTCCCTTGTCCTAAGCGGCTCCAGTTGCTGACGGACAATAACTTTCTTCCGTCACGGGCACAAAAATCCCTCGTTTCCCTCAACTATGTCCCAAACACTACCACTCCCCTCCACATCCCCGATTCCGACGAGCGACTCTTCTGACCCTACCTCCCGGGCCAGCCGAAGGCTATGGCAATACGATGGCGTCCTTTCTGGATCCATCAATAACTCCTTACTCCTCACCTCTCTCAGCCTCACTCGCTCAAACGAGAGTAGCGCTGAGCCCCGCGCCGTGGTCAGCAACAACGACTGTACTGTGAAATTATTCGATGTCAACGTGCGCGGCGCCAAGGGCGTCGATGGCCCACCAAAGCGCATCAGCGAAGTGGGCACACTACGCCTTGACGTACCCGTGAGCCACTCACTGTACGCCATCCCGCTATTGTACCCCACCTCTAACCGCTGGCATCTTGCCCCACTGACATTGCCTTCGGTATGACCCGTCCACCCTGCACAGCATCGATCTCTCCGGACGGTCGCACACTTCTCTCTGTCGGTGATTCACCGCAAGTCTACTTGCACGGCATGACCGGTGGCGCGCGAATCACGTTCACACCACTCGCTCATCTGACCCTTCCACCCTTCACCCCACCCCCAAGCGTGTACGATGTTTCTCCCCGCGTCATTTTGCACCGCGTTCTCACTCTCCGGCTCAAAGTTTGCCGTCGTGTCTCAGGAGGGCATGGTCGCGGTGTGGGATGTACGCTCCCGCAAGCAGATGAAGGTCTTTACTTCGGACCGCACTCGCCCGCCCCCCGGGGCGACTGATGGAATGGGGAGGACCAGGATCAGGGCGATGGGTACCTCCAGCGGTTGGCCGTATGAGGATTCGTGGGATTGGACAACGCCAGGAAACGAAGCGTTCGGTTGGGGGGTAAGGAATGTCAAGTTCAGTTCGGGAATCGGTGGAAAGGAAGTCATAACGTTTACTGAGGTGCGCCCATCACACCCAGCATTCCTATGGATGGAGATTTGACGCGTTGGTCCGGGAGAAAGCACACATCTCTGCTGCACGTCGTAGATGCAAGAACACGAAGAGACCATCCGCGTCCCTGCGATTGTCACCGGTCATTCTCACCGGTCATTCTCACCACGATCGCCTTCGGCATTGTCTCCATCCTCGCCACCACCAAACCCCCAGCCACAACTCTACGTGGTGCACTGACCACGAATGGTGACGCCTGGACTGCCGTTCCCTCACCGACACTACCGCCACGCCTGCCTCACATCCCTGCACCGCACCTACATACGCATCCACACGGGCACGGGCACTACTACCACCACTACCACAGCGCTGCGCCGCTGGTAGGGCATCCCGGCAGCGACCGCGAGCGTGAGAGGGAGAGAGACCGTGAGTGGCGTCTATGTGTACGCGTGCGCCAGATCCGTGATGTTCTTCTCACTACTGCGCCGTCCGCATCTGTATCTGGGTCGGGGAACACCTCCGTGTCAGCGCCGGCTGCCGCGGCACCCGTTCTTCCCCGACGACGCCCTCATGAGGGCGCAGGCGCGGAGATGGACGTGGACCTCGATGCGGACGACGCCGACGAGATTGAGGTAGAAGCGGAAGTAGAGACGGACTGCCTCACTTCGCGGGCGCCCTCGCGCGCGGCGTCCCCACCGCCATCCGTTTCTGCGCGGCAGAGGCGTTTCCCGATGCACTCTGACAACGACAGCGCTGGCGCGGTTGGGGGGGCGGTTGGGACCGAGGCGGAGACGGAGAACGCGAGGACGGTGGGGACGCCACCGCACCTTGATCTAGCTGGGATATGCTTTGATCCGCGCGGGTCGTGGTTATACGTTGCGAGCACGGCGGGGATCGTTCGTCGAGTGGGGTGTGCGCGGTGGGGAGAAGCGGTGGTGGGCCGAGGCTGTGTGGGCGTAAAAATCCCGACATTTATTGTTTGTTTGTTTGTTTTCCCCAAAGCGTATCACCATCGTGGTTTGGTTTTGCGGATAGGACTCTTCTCTTCTTTATCTTTGTAGTCTTAGTCACATGGTTTTTTCCTGTCCTTGATTCACCCTCTCGATCGTTGAAGCTCAGCACCCGTGTACAATATAATATATACGTTCTCATGCGCCACTCGAAGAAGGGACATGCGTCTCGCCGTGCCCTTTTTTTTCCCCCTTTCCTTTTATTCCTTCTTACCTTCTCCTGCCATAGTAGCTACTACCACCACTTCCTAGCTAACTGGCTTTCGAACCATGCACGTCCTCACTATCCTTGTTTTTTTTTTTTCCTCCATTGGTCTTGTGGTGATCAATACACGCACATGATCACGATTTTATTTTCACGAGGAATGTAACTTAGCTGGAGGGGAAGTAATATAGTAACAATCGTTCAGGCGAGGTAGTGTTCAAGTTGCCTCGGTCCAGGAGACATACTGTAGTCCATTATGTACGGGTCCCTCTGGCGTGTATTTCTTGCTTATAACATTCATTCAGTAGCCATTGCGATCACTTTAGTGTACATGTACTATGTCGTCAGAATCCAGATTGCGAGAGATCCGAGCATGTGCAATTAGCGAATTCCGCTATTGCGCACGTAACAGTACTGGACCCCATAGCTACAGCGCACATTGCACCATTTATCGCTTCACAAACTAAAGCGAGAGGGGGAATGATGGCCCCGAATGCGCAAAGACCTGCCCCTACTGCACAGACAATGACGACGTAGGGATAGGAGGAGCACCAGTCGCAAGACATTGCGCAGATTGTGCACATTGGGGGAACTTTAGGAGGCGTGATTGAGTACATTTGAAACGCCCAAGTACCTCCACACTTTTCCGATGGGTGTTTGGCACACGGAGTGTCACAGCTGGCGACATCCATAAAGCGGTAGGCGCAAACCACAGAAGCATTGATCCCCATACTCGACTTCACGGTACTTGTACCCCAATCCGTTGCAAAATCGGCCGCAGGATTCGGGTGTCATTCCAGCGGTTTTGAAATAGGAGTTGGGAAAGTTGTGTCCATGAATCTACTCCTAATCCATTGAGAAGCCTGTTCGATGAGTCATCGAAACAACCAATGAAATTGATGTCAGTCAAGGCAAGCTGTGATGCAAAAAGCACCATAGCGGGTCGAAGGTCATTCGAGCGGCTGAATGACTTTTCCAGACTATACATCAAGCTGGAGTGATCTATTGCATTGACAAGGGTTATATGAGATATGGACATGCCATTAAAAGGAAGGACATCAGGGCCATGTGGAAATGATCAGTGACGACGGTGACACATGACTAGATTCAATATCGTTTGTGAATGAGAAGGCTCAGCGATAAAGTCGGAGGGGCATACAAAGAACTGAGAACGTTAGGCAGAGATGCAAATGAGTAGCACCAACTTCAAGGTATGGAGGTGATGAAGAAAATAGTTTTTTGCAGCGCAAAGACTCGTCGAGCCCGCCTATCCTTTTTATAAGTTACTCGTGAGCTCTAGGACTTATCTATCCGATCAGACTTGTTGTAACTTGATTGTTCTGCACCTGACTGTAGAGCTAGAGTAAACTTCGATAGCGTTATCCATGACGGCATTAGCATCCATGTCATGCGAGCACCATCCAGGGCCCTCCACACCTATTCGCGTACCTGCGTCGGTCATTCCAAAAGATGTAGGGTCACCACGGGACAGCCGTAAAAAGAGGGGAATAGGTAGAGGTTTTTTCTTCGAGCTGGCGAAAGCACTAAGGTAGGAGTGGCGGAGGTGCGAGATGCGTGGTGGAGCTTCATCGTGTTACCGAGTGTCACCAAGACTCCCACGCTCTGAGAGAAGTTGCTATTCACGGTAGCTTCCATTTTTGGTATAGTTGCTACTACCTGTTTGGTCTAAAACAGAGGCAACAGCGCAGTACACGTAACAGTCTCTGCCCAAATTGCGCTGCACAACGTTCTCATCAATGCAAACACCATATACGCGGCGCAAACCGACCATAGAGCGCTCGAACGATAGGAACACCCCCGACTGACCCATTGCAATAACCTGCTACAATATTAATTTTGCACCCTCTTCGCTCGGCCTGCGGGTCCGAGTCCGACGGACCGTGACGGTGCCACTTCGTTCAAGTTCTAATACGCAGATTGGCGAAATCTTTCACTCTGTTTCGTATTCGTAATGTCTGGAACCGTACTGATGGCTTTGGTATCTGCTGAGGTAACCTTGCGCCCTTGTCGTGACGTGTGGCTGATACCTGTTCCCAGTCCCGGCTGCCGTGGTGACTTGGCCACAGAATGGACCTACCGACTCGGAAAGCGATGGTTGCGCGCGCGCCAAAGTTTGCGTGATCTGATCTCACCCCTTAGGGAGCATCAGAAAGTTTGATGCACATCATTTCCAAGGCCACGAAAATTGTGTCCGTGACGGAGGTGGTCGGTGCCAGTGCGGGAGAGCACCGAGCTTCAGTGTGCCCAGGTGCCCGCAATGTGTTGCCTAGCCGAATTCTGCTTGCCCGCCGTTCCTTGATCGCTTGACAGACAGCAGCGAACTCCACTCATTGACGAACCCTGGGCTCTTAAGGTTCCCCCTTAATATGGTGAGCTCAGCCTCACAGTGTCTGGAAGCTGTGGCCGTCTCGATGAAGATTTCCTTTAACATGGATGCAGAATTTGGCGCAGACCTTTAACGTATCAATATGGGCAGGAGGCAACCGATCATGTCTACTATAAAAATCGCCATTCCAGCGAGACACCTCCCTCCCCTCCCCCTTCTTCCGTCTTCTCTTTGCTCATGAGCCAACCATGGTGCCACATGCAACGGTATGTATAGCATGTCAGTTGGTGTCGCTGTTTCAATCTCATGTGACACTACCGTGGCCCAGATTCACGGCATACAGCACAGACAGCATCTCTGTTGTCCCTGCTTACAGTTCGTTTCGTTCTCGCGCTGAGGAAATCGTTCTGATTTTCGACACAGCCATCCTATATTATGATTTCTTTCTCACCTTTCCTGCGGAGGTCGATCGCTTCTGGCGCCCCAGATCACATACCTGGGCTTCAACAGTGTTCCTAACTCTCCGCTATGTAGCTTTGCTGGGCCATGTGCCGTTGTTTTTCCGCATTTTTGAGGACCCATGCGCGATCACGGTAAGTCTGATTTGCTTACTCTCCGATTATCTCTCGTTAACCCATTTATCAGTCTACGTAAGTCTGCATATTTGAACCCCTTACCCAAGGGCTACCAGCTAATCGTCACAGAGAAACACTTGTTGCCACCTATCATAGCGTACTGATATTACTCCTTCACTTTATGACTGCAGGTGTGTTTTACTACGACAGGTTCGAACATGACCTCACGCACCCATGATTTCCAGTACTCCTTGTAATGAGGGTTTACGCTCTGTATTGTCGAAACAAGTGGGTTTTGTGTTTTGTGGCCGTCGAGGTCGCAGCCGCAACGGTTGTCGCATGTGTACGTGCTTCCTCAATGACCACGACGCTTGCGTTCCATTCTTGGTAGTGGGCTATCACTAGGATGGTATTCAACAAATCGATCTATACATACACGCGGGAATGGTGAGTCCCCTCCCACTGACCTTTAGAACTTTCGATTTACCTCTAATGACGTTCGAAATCGGTGCTATCAGTACTCACCGTAAGTGCAGATTCCATGACTTCGTAGGATCCGTCAATGAGCTCTTGGGTCAGTGCGAGCAGTGGCTTTCTCTGGCCTCCTTGTCGTGGACTTCACTGTCTTTGTCCTTACTATGGGCCGCTCGATAAGACTATGGAAACGCACAGAGCCGTTTCTACACCGCCTTTTTATCGACGGTACGTGTACAACACATGCATTCCACTCAGCGAACCGACACTACAAGATCATTAGGTTTTCTGTACTATGGGTATGCGGAAACCCTACTGGGGAGAGCGATGGGCTAACCTCTCTGTCAGTATAATATGGAACCTTAACCTTGTTAATATTCTTGTCCTACTGGTGTGTCAGGTTCTGCTCGTTATGTGTTCCGCCAGAGTGAAACTGCCTTGCTTTTCTTCAAATTCCAGTTCATAAACGTAAGCTCATGCTTAAAACACATTGGCCCCTCGTTCCGATGGTGTCCTAATGAACATATCAGCCTACTATAGATTTATCTACTCCAACCTTCACAAATATGTATGGCCGCAGAGCCACCGTTTATCCCCTGACACTGACAATCACCGTATAGACTGTCGGTAATAATGGTCACACGGCTCATGATTAACTTGCGCGATCCAACACTGTGCAAGTCGGCCGATGACGAGGAGACCGACGCTACGACGCGCGTCGGATGCGTCTCCACCCTCGTGCCAGAAGGCACCGTCTGGACCATGCCTCCGATTTAAGCGAGTCGAGGTAGTTGCTGTAGTTCGCTACCTTGATTCCATCTGCGTCATGCCGATATTGCTTTTAGGTATTGAATTCGATCCCCCGGGAAGGCAGTGAGAGAACATTGGGGAGTCGACCCCTTCCAGAAACTGGTCTTCCCAACGGCGGGTGCCAGACGAAGGATGAAAAAAAAATGTTGGAAAATTTTTCAGGGTGTCTAGACGTACGAATACATCATACATATAATTGTTAAGATATACCCCAAACGGTTCTTCCCACATGGTGCAGTTCCCCATTGGAGAACTCGAACCGCGGCATCACTAACGCGAGGTCACGTTTCTGACTCGGAGCGACTCGGGGCTGCGTCCCCCGGAACGCGGGACACTTGGACAGCCTGAGAAGTCAGCCACTCCGGCCGGGGCCGTTTCAGTTTCAGCTCATCTCCCTCACGGTCGTTCGTGTATCCGGTGTTCGATCCTTTCGCCCGTCGTTATACGTTTTCCCCTCTACATCTGCTTAGTTCCCCTCGTCACAGTGGTAACCGTCCCAGTGACGCACATCCGACCGAGCCCGCGCCGTGTTTCAAGTTATTATTATTATCATCATCACTCTATAGTACAGTTGACTATCTCATACCGCATAAGTAAAAATAATGTAGTAGGAGAAATTTCTCTGCGTCCCAACGCTCGTTCCATAAAAGGCTATACACGTGACATTTATGCACTGGCCATGCACTATGAGAGGGGTTAATGATCAGAAGATGATGATTGTATTGCCACTTAGCATCCGACTTTTTGTGCCTCGCTTCTTGATAGGGGCTGCAGGGCTGTCCATGACATCGTCCTCATCCAAAGGGCGTACACGTTTGGAAGTCCTCGCTCTGGCAGAAGGGGAGGCCGTGTCACGACCAGACGGGATGGACCATGGAGAGCGTTGACGAGAGTGGAAGCGGGGGAGATAGTCAACTGTAGTAGTTCCGGTGACGACCTCTCTGCCTTGGTCCCTCTTTTTGCCTTTGGCAGAGCTCGACAACGACAAGAATGCTCAGGCCTTACTCAGGTCTAACTTGGCCTGTCTCGTCGTGAACCGCCTGCATCAGGGCTATACCGGCGGGTCCCCCGATCGTTGTCAGCAGTGGAACTTGAACTTCGGACAATCCTCGTGTTCCTTACGGGTGTCTGAGTCGTCTGCTTGCCGTGTGATAGCGCGTTCTTACCAGACATACGGGTCTTTTGGCTTGGCGAGGTAGAACCCATCGGGAGAACCGATCGCGGCGCGGGGGGCTACAGTACACGCTTCCCATTGCATGTGACATCTGTCTCACTGAGCCGTTCATCTTGTCTTTTTCTATTCGGTGCTGTGAACGCGTCCACTTTGTTCGTGTTGACGCCTGATCTGCGTCGCAAGCCGTGGAGCCACGCGATCCTTGAACTCTATCGTGCAGCCTGGAAGGGCTGTCACCAATCTGTTACCCCATATCTAGAAGACTTGTACGCTGCGACATATGTCGTGTGTTTCTGTTATGTGTTCCTGTATTTCCACGACGCTACGAACAACGCGATACGTTATTCACGGGCTGCAGTATACAATCGTAGTCCGAACACGATATGGCAGATCATGTTGAACAAAAAAAAAACCTCCTAGCACACGACACTATGGCAAAATGCACATCGATCCCTCTTCCTGTAGCGGCCACGGCAGAAAGGCGAAAATTCTTTGACGAACCTGAGCTGGTATGCGTAGGGGGTTGTTATTTTTTTCCAAGGTCTTGGTTCCCAGTTGCTGGATTGCTACCCGCTACCCGGTGGTCCGAGCGATCATGATCGGCTTTCTCGTTTTTTCTTCCGTCCCCTGGTGTCCCTGTTCGAGGTGATGAAAGAGGACCGGACGTCAGTCTCGTTGTTGCTACCGAGGAAGAATAAAACCGTACTCCATTTCCTTGACGCTCTTACCCGTCACAAGAGTTCGCCTGCTGGACAGCCTGGACGCGCTGCCGCGGGTGTGGTCGACGTCGGGGTCGTCGCTGTCCACAATTTCTGCAGGGCGTTTGGCGCTGGAACTGGCGCCAGCACCGACTCTAGCAACCAGAGCGTCAGATAAAAAGCAGGGGGATGTACCAATAAACCAGTAGATTTACCCCTGTTCTTCCAATTCATATGGGGTTATCTCTTCACTGTCCCAAGTCACCTTAACAGTGTTAACACGAGGTTCACCGCACAGTCACTATATTCAGATGTACCTGTTTTGGCTGAGCAGTACAATACGGTAAATGAAAAGTCGTGCAGCGCTGCAGGAGGAATGGCGACAAAAGGAGATATCCTTACCGAAGCTGCTCCAGTTGAACTAGGGGACAGAGGTTCTTCTGACACAACAAGACTTGGGGCGGCGTTAGCTGACCTGGGATAGTCTGGTGGTGCTTCAAGTTCATATTTAGACAGTGTTGTTACTTTAGTAATTCGCATCTCGGCTTTCGAACTGCTCTCGCTAGCGGGAAAAACATCTGTGCGTAAATGTCTTCACCATGGGCTCATTGGATTGTAACGTTGTCAAATACCTACCATACTGAGTAGACCATATCTCTGGCTTGGAATTCTGCAGGTGGTCTAAAACTCTTTCTAGCCGGAAGTCTTGCAGTGACTGAAGGAGTGAGGTGGATAACGAATTCAACAAATGAACAAACACACAGCAACGTCAATATGTCTAAGGTCGTCGTCATGAACAAGAGCCATGTCATTGTCGGATGCCTGCTGCACGACATTTGTTACAATTGAACGTGCAATCATGATGAAAACAGAGCCTGCCCAAAGTGCTTACTGTTCTGAGATAATCTAGGAGCGTGTGGAGGGGATCCTGGTACTTTGAAGTGTCAAAGAGATGTTGAAGAAAGTTACATGGACTGTCTCACCTCGGTATCGGGTGGGATACTTATGAGTTGCTCGTCGGATACAGGTTCATCTTCACCTGGACCCTGACTTGGCCCCGCCGCTCCTCGAAGCTTTGGTGGTAATATCCTCAGAAATCGGGTGACACGGAACCCCCTGATGAATATGCACTGATCTTGGGGCAAATGCTGATACGATCATATTAAGCCAAGTGCCATCTTGACATGAAAGTATGCGAAGAACTACCTGGCCACTCGGACCACGATTGAGCGCCACTCCTTGAACATCTTCACGCGAGAACAGCCATTCTACATTGTCATCGAAGAGGCTGCCAACCCGAACTGCGAGGGACACTTGTTCACTTCCCTGGCTCTCGGAGAACACGACATTGGTCGACGATCTCGCGAGATCACGTCCAGTGACGAGAATGATATCCTCCATGTGGGCTACCCCCAATCCAAGCTCCCGAGAGAATGCAAACCAGACATCAATATTTTTGAGTATGCATTTAGCAAAATCTCCACGAGCGACCGTATCTTCACGCTGGGCAGGCACCGGAAGGGATAAGATTGCGCCTTGCTTCCTACAGCACGAAAACGTTACTTGTGCAGGTTCTGGCCTGGTAGGAGGTCAGTGACAAGAATTTCTGTCAGGGTCTCGATTACACTGCGGCAAGTATTCCAAGTCCACCAGACACGACCGTCACTTCCCTCGAACAGAAGTCGATGGGACTGAGTGTAGCCGAGTATATATGCCTTGGCACCTGGAGTTCTAATGGTTTATGGTGTTCTGGAACACCGAAGTTGCTGTGGGATGAATGATATTCGGGGAGCAGAACGTTGAATAGACGGTGAAATTTGCCTTCGCGAACGAAACCGACGTCGCCCACTTCTACAGCGGGATAAAGGCCTCCGGGGCTTGGTACCCATAGGGCGTGGCCATGAGCAGGGTGCTTTATCGCAAGTTCATTGCGGAAAATGTCGTACTCCATCGGGAACCGATTTTTCTGTTTGGAGGGGGGAAAGTAGGAAGAGATAGACTGAGCGCTATCATAGAAAAGTGTCCCAGCCTACAATTGCTGTATCCAGCCTGAGTATCAAAATCTGCTGACTAAGTGGTTTATAAAGTAAAATCTCCATTCAGGGTTCCTTAGCACACTTACGCATGGACGTAATCCTGAGGCATGGAAAGTTGACGATTTCACGTTGCGTATCCGCGAGTTGATGTTTGTGGAGGACTTCGGCCTCGATCGATGGAGAGTTGGTCACGTGAACACGGGGATGAGTCGGCAAATCGCAACGATCGGTCACGTGGCGTAGCGTGTCGGTGATGAGAAAACTCCCGCCGGTAACTCCGGGTCGGAGGATTAGCCACACCACTCCGTCTTAGCGGTTACAGATACAGTATCATCTACTCCGTACTCTTGAATGTTTCTCCCTGGCCATCCTATGAGAGCCTTAATACTGGTCTACTGCCCCCCAATACATACAGGTAGCCCTCTGGAGCTCTCAGCCACAGCCAACACGTACTACAACAGCTATCGCACCATCAAGCATCAAGGCCACACTCCCCTAAGGTTCAAGGCTATATCAAGGCCATAATGCAGAACCGAGTCAACCCTCGACAAGAAGGCTCCATTAAACCGTAGGTCACCTCCTGCCCTCTCCCGAACAGCGTGCTTCTCCTTTCCTCCTGGCTAACCTTGACATCGCCATTAAGCCTTATGAACTGGGTGAGCGCGCTGGGTACGGGAAGTGAAGGGTGTGAAGAAAAGTATATTGACTAGGCTAATTCCACAAGTATGCCTCGGGACGCTGGACGGGGGCGAATGGGGTACGCTTGGATGATCACGTTTCGAAGGAGAATACCAGCTGGACTTACCCAGCACATCAGGGCATGCAGAAAAGTACGTCCTTCGGTTCCCCAGTTGTGTTGACATCATCTTACTTTGTAGGTCCAATGAGTTCAAGTGCCTTTTTTTCTCCTGCGGAGATTGTAAAATGGCATTAAGCCAACTCTTCTTCATAGCAAACGGCATATCATCGAAGCACATGCGTACCCGTGCACAGCATCTCATGAAACCGCCAACCAGGTAATAGCATCCTTCCTCCGAGCACCATGCCTCTGCGCCATCATCCTCGCCCCACAACCTAGCTCCCACATCCCGCTCTCATCAAGTTGCCTTATACTCAGGCCCAATGAATCGACCCATGCTGTCTCGTTTTCGGACCCACCACTATCTAGCAGCTCAAGTTTCTGTGGGTGCAAGAAAGGACGCGCTCTCACATCAAGGCACCGTCACCAGCACCAGGAGTCGCATGTCCATTGCCCTGGCCCTCGCATTCGCTAGCCTGTGCAAATATTCCAGCTCCTTGTCCGCGTTGCACATGCGACAGCTGCGGGGCGGACGCGTCATCTATCACGTGATTGGCAAATCCAGATCCGTCACTCGCGACCGTCCCACCACTGGCAGTGGCAGCAGCAGAGGTGGTAGTGGTAGGATGAGCATCGGCGCCGCACTGTCGCATCTCTTGGACGTGGCACTTGCGTTTGTTCGCGCTGCGGTACAGTGAGGTGCCGCAGGCCCACGCCCGCGGTGGTATATCGTACGCGTCGCCGAAGCCAAGCGTTGTGCATTCACTGCGGGCATAATACACACTGCCGTGCGCGCCGAACCGGTCTTCTCCGACATCATCTTTCCATCTTAGCCTCGATTTGACCACCTTGATATTTGACATTCCCACCACCCTCGTCTAGACAATGCTGCATCTAAGCATTGGGAGTTTAAGCATTGGGATACGTCCGTTGCTCTGGTGTGGCTTGCACCCCAGCAGGAGGTTCGCTAGCCGGCGAGGCAGTAGGCGATGCGGGGAGCCGCAGTTCTCCCAACTTCTGCTTTCCCTTGTCCTAAACGACTCCAGTTGCTGACGGGCAATAACTTTCTTGCGTAACAGGCACGAACCTCCCTGGTTTCCCTCAACTATATCCCAGACACTATTGCTTCCCTTCACATCCCCGATTCCGACCAGCGACTCCTCGCTACAGGCGGGCAGGACGCTGAACTCCACCTATCGATCCACTCCAAACACACATCGCCTCGTAACTCCTCTGACCCCACCTCCCGGGCCAGCCGAAGGCTATGGCAACTTTGAATACGATGGCATCCTGTCTGGATCCATCAATAACTCCGTACTCCCCACCTCCCTCAGTCTCACCCGCTCAAACGAGAGCAGCGCCGAGCCCCGCGTCGCAGTCAGCATCAACGACTGTACTGTGAAATTATTCGATGTCAACGTGCGCGGTGCCAAGGGTGTCGATGGCCCACCTAAGCGCATCAGCGAAGTGGGCACACTACGCCTTGACGTACCCGTGAACCACTGTACGCTACCCCTTTTTTCTTCCCCTTTCCTTTATTTCCTTCCCACCTTCTGCCATAGCCACTACTACCACCACTTCCTAACTAACTGGCTTTCGAACCATGCACGTCCTCACTATCCTTGTTTTTTTTTTCCTCTGTTGATCTTGTGGCGATCAACACACGCACACGATAACGAATTTATTTTCATGAGGAATGTAGCTTAGCTGGAGGGGAAGTAGCACAGTACAGTAACAACCGTTCGACGTCACGTTTCTGAGCGATTCCGAGTCGGTCGGGTTGCCTCCCCCGAACGCGGGACACTCGCGGGACAGAGGTCAGCCGCTCCGGCCGGGGCCGGGGGGCCATTTTTAGACACGGAACCCCTTCGCGGTCCGAGTCGTTCGTGGATCCGGTGTTCGATTCTTTTGTCCGTCGTTATCAACTTGAACTTGAATGACGAGAGCATTTTCCCCTCTAGTTCCCCTCATCGCATGTATGATCACCGCGCTCGCCTTTCTCCTTGTGGTCCACGGGCCATCTTAAAGTGAAGCAGCGCCCTGACTTCTCTCCATTCATCACTGGCAGTAGCAACCGTAGCAGTGACGCACATCCGAGCCCGCGCCGTGCTTCAAGCTATTCTTGATATCAGTCTATAGTAGTAGTCACCGTGACCTCTCTGCCTTGGTTCCTCTTTTTACCCATCTAGAAGAGTTGTACGTTGCGACATGTCGTGTGTTTCTGTTATGTATTCCTGTATTTCACGACGCTACCAACGTGATGCGTTATTCACGAGTTGCAGTATACAATTGTAGTCCGAACACGATATGGCAGATCACGTAGAACAAAAAACACGACACCTCGACAAAATGCGCCTCGAGACCTCTTCCCGTTGCCGAGATCCCAACGTAGTCTCCGAACTCGCAGGCACGGCAGCAAGGCGAAAATTCTTTGACGAACCTGAGCTGGATTGCAGAGGGGGTTGTTGTGTTCCAGGGTCTTGATTCCCAGCTGCCGGATTACTACCCGGTGGTCCCGGCGATCATGATCGGCTTCTCCGTTTTTTCTCCGGTCTTCCGGTGTCGCTGCTCGAGGTGATGAAAAAGGACCGGACGTCAGTCTCGCAGTAACGGCTACCGAGGAAGGATAAAACCGTACTCCATTTCCCAGGCGTCCTCGTGGTTATCACCCACCACAAGAGTTCGCTCGCTTTGCCTGCTGGACGCGCTGGTGAAGGGGCCGGGGTAGACGTCGAGGACGTCGCTGTCCATGATTTCTGCAGGGCGTTTGGCGCTGGTACTGGCGCCAGCACGGACTCTAGCAACCAGAGCGTCAGATAAAAGGCAGGGGGATGTACTAATAAAACGGTAGATTTACCCCCATTCTGCCGAATGGCCTAATATGGGATCATGTACTGGAGTTTCTGTTGCCCAGGCCCACGGCGGGGTTCGCCGCACAGTCACCATATCCGGATGCACCTCTGTTGGCTGAGCAGTACAGTACGGTAAGTGAAAAGTCGTGCAGCGCCGCCGGAGGAATGGCGACAAGGAAATCTCCCTACCGAAGGTTCTTCTGACACAACACGACTCGGGGCGTTAGCTGACCTGGGATAGTCTGGCGGTGCTTTAAATCCATATTTAGACAGTGTTGCCACTTTAGAAATTCGTATCTCGGCCTCCGAACCGCCCCCGCTAGCGGGAACAACATCTGTGCGTAAATGTCTTCATAATGGGGGCTCATTGAATCGTAATGTTGTCAAATACCTACCATACTGAGTAGACCATATCTCTGGCTTGGAATTCTGCAGGTGGTCTAAAACTGCTTTTGGCCGGAGGTTTTGCAGTGACTGAAGGAGTGAGACGGATAACGAATTCAACAAATGAACAAACACACAGCAACGTCAATATGTCTAAGGTCGTCGTCATGAACAAGAGCCATGTCATTGTCGGATACCTGCTGCACGACATTTGTTACAATTGAACGTGCAATCATGATGAAAACAGAGCCTGCCCAAAATGCTCACTGTTCTGAGATAATCTAGGAGCGTGTGGAGGGGATCCTGGTACTTTGAAGTGTCAAAGAGATGTTGAAGAAAGTTACATGGACTGTCTCACCTCGGTATCGGGTGGGATACTTATGAGTTGCTCGTCGGATTCAGGTTCATCTTCACCTGGACCCTGACTTGGCTCCGCCGCTCCTCGAAGCTTTGGTGGTAATATCCTCAGAAATCGGGTGACACGGAACCCCCTGATGAATATGCACTGATCTTGGGGCAAATGCTGATACGATCATATTAAGCCAAGTGCCGTCTTGACACGAAAATATGCGGAGAACTACCTGGCCACTCGGACCACGATTGAGCGCCACTCCTTGAACATCTTCACGCGAGAACAGCCATTCTACATTGTCATCGAAGAGGCTGCCAACCCGAACTGCGAGGGACACTTGTTCACTTCCCTGGCTCTCGGAGAACACGACATTGGTCGACGATCTCGCGAGATCACGTCCAGTGACGAGAATGATATCCTCCATGCGGGTTACTCCCAATCCAAGCTCGCGAGCGAATGCAAACCAGACATCAATATTTTTGAGTATGCATTTAGCAAAATCTCCACGAGCGACCGTATCTTCACGCTGGGCAGGCACCGGAAGGGATAAGATTGCGCCTTGCTTCCTTGAGCACGAAAACGTTACTTGTGCAGGTTCTGGCCTGGCAGGAGGTCAGTGACAGGAATTTCTGTCAGGGTGGGTTTCGATCACCCTGCGGCAAGTATTCCAAGTCCACCAGACACGACCGTCACTTCCCTCGAACAGAAGTCGATGGGACTGAGTGTAGCCGAGTATATATGCCTTGGCACCTGGAGTTCTAACGGCTTATGGTGTTCTGGAACACCGAAGTT
>QLOS01000991.1:0-11123 GCA_003313725.1 Russula sp. MG48 | reverse complement strand
GTGCAAACCATAGCGTTCTTCACAAAATCGATAGGCTCGTTCATCATCCTCTGACCCAGTTCCCGTCCTATCCTCGCCAGCGACTCATAGTTAAACCAAGGAACCCACGAGGGGATGTGTCGCACTATAAGTGGTTGTTGTGAGTCATTTGCATGGCGGTGGTGAAATGAGCACCCATACAAAACGGGAGATGATTAACCAACACCGCTCCTGGTAAGGCAAGGGGTGCCGCGATCTTTGAGATTTGCACCGCAGGTATCATCATTTCATCATCATGTGCTTTCAGATCATACCCGTAAGTGAGGGACATGATGAGTTTTCCTTGAAGACTACATAGTCGTTAGTGGTCATTGAATCCTAATAAAACGGCCGCTGACAGCTTAATATGGTCACGGAAGTCATCTGGCGCTGCAAGGAGTTGGCCAAGAAATCCTCGCGTCTTTTCCTCAATCATCCTTCGATATGAAGAGGTTGCGCCGGGTCGAAGGCTGCGATCCACTAACTTTCGGCCTTCACGCCAACGTTCTTTGTGTTGGAGAACTAAGAGCCAATCTATTTTCATTCTACACACAATCCGAGAGTCATTTGTGTGAGGGCAATTGAACGGCAAAAATAAAATAGGCGTACATTTGGTAAATCGGCAACGTAGGCCTATCTGAGTATATTTCTCCACGTTTCTCAAGCAAGTCCTTGATAGAGGATAGCGAGCACAGCACCACAATGACCTCACCGAACACCTGAAGACACACGACACCGCCTGGTGAACCTTTAATAGAATAGCAGTATTTCAATAGTGTCATCCAAACCATGTTTCTTGGACATATCTGCATAAGAAACCCAGGGTAATTGCTTTGGAGCATCGAGGAGGTTCCCTATTATAGGCCAGGATCGTGGACCAGGTAGATAAGATATTCCTCTTCGTCTTCTGTGGTCCCTGAGAGCAAGGAGGAGATAAACAAGAACGGAGAGCATAAGACAGTCGATGGCCCTGATAGTTGGGACCTGCATGATTGAAAATCGCTCTATCAAAGGCGAAGGCAAGATGGTATTTATGAGGAATCGACGCGCAGCCATCAAATATGCCCATATCAGGTCATACAGGTTACGGTAAAGAACACCCTGAATTGACGACATTGCCCCAAACTGGTTCATATTCCAAGCATGGACCCGTGTCCTGGAAATTGATTGTGGTCGGGGTCTGCTACTCGGAAGCCAGAGGGCAAACCTGTGACACTTAGGGACATGGCCGGCTAGCAAGCCATTTAGTAAACGCGAAGTGTAGAAATATAGCTCACCCCTTCCAGAGCCACTATGCAGTCATGTTGAACACCTTCTGCGTTAGCGTCGTAAGGAGCGAGCACCTTCATTGCTGTTAGCGCAGTGATTCAAATTTGTGACCCACGCGAAAGAATACAGAGAGGGTATGAAAATGGAAACCTCATCCAAGTATTCCGCTAGACACATCAAATGGAAGGCGCAAGGGAGGGAGCGAACTATAACCCATCTCGCTGGGCATAAAAGTCTACAGTCAGCCAATCGGAGTCCAGGGCCGACCCGGTGATACAGGCCCGAAAGTTGCGTCCTGCCAGCTGGCCAATGTCACGGTCAGACTGCGTCCGAGGCCCAACCCGGGTATGCAGTCTAGGCGCCGTTATACTGTACACACATTTCTTGTTGCCTTGGTGTCGATACGCAGTTAACAAGTACTACTAGACATAATCAAAACCAGATGCAATCGTGACCAGGGTTGTCAAGGTATTGCCACATGTGAGGGCTACAGCATCCGAGAAGGGCGAATGAATGGGTCGCCAAGCTTGGTCGGCTCTCAAACTCGATGATTCCAAGGATGACGTCCCCCAGTCCGACTCCTCCGGCCCGCTGTAGAGTTCGCTTTTGCGTTGAAGTTTACACGTGCCACTGGCATCAGCTGCAACGGCCCTGCCACGCTACTACTGGCAATGGTACAAATCGACCTTGCCATTTCGGACCTCAATACTCAGCACTCACTTACTTGTTTTCCTTGTTCTTTTCTCTTCGACATTTGACGCGGCCAGTGTGTAGAGGATGATATCAGCACTCCGATACGGGTCCACAACACATGATGGCCACCCTGATATCGACCGGCAAGGATCGGCGAGCGAAGAGCCACTGAAGAGCCATCACGACTCAAAAGTGATCAGTGTTGCACGGCCGTGGTAGACCTGACCTTGTAGTATCTTCTTCGATAGAAAGGGCTCGAGGGATGTTCTAAGTCCTGGCGGCTTGCAGCGGCCCATTCACCAATTTCAAAGTTGCCACACTCACCTTCTTGCCTGACCAAGTATCTGCCTGCCGCAGGCCGTAGGTATGGTTCATGCTACGGTCCAACCCAGAAAGATTCCGCAAGTCATCAACGCGACAAGCGCGCACGCTCTGTGCGATTACAGTCCTTACGCAGTGAGAAACGAGATATGGTGAATTGTGTCATGATAAACCGCCGACAGCTCAGCCAAGGATCACGACCTGATGACCTGTTATAGTAGGAGTATCACACGCTTGGGTCGTGTCGTGTTTGTGCCACACCTGATAGCCTGAGGGGGCCGTTGAGGTTGACAACTATACCTCTTCTCATCTCGGCGACACCCACACGTACGAACCCGCCAGCTGGGTATCTCAGCCCTTGTGCTAGGAGAGGAAGGGGCTTCCGCCTGAAGATGGAAATTCTTGAGTCTATCAAAATACACTACAGAACTCGGGCACATGGTACAAAGGAAAAAAGTAACATTAGGCCAAGATGCTCATCACAACTAAATCCTTTGCGAGCTCATCTCTCGGAGTAATAGAACATACAAACTTCTCTGAGTGCCTTTCAAAGTTTTCCTAGTCACGGCGAAGAGCTGGCTCGAAATGACCCATCACTCACAGTATAAATGTGCTATCAACTGGCATCGCATCCTTCACGGGTATTTCGTGGCCATGCTCGTCTCTCGCCCTTGTCATATTGAATACGGACAGCACGGATGCGGCGACCATGAAGAGTGTCGCATCCACAAAGTGGCGTCCAGGACAAATCCACTTTCCAATGCCAAATGCCAGTGCGATAGTCGGATCGTCTTGGAAGGTCCCGTCATCGTTGAGGAAGCGCTCGGGATTTAAGACTTCTGGTTCTGGGTATAGCTCTGGGTTATGTAGAATCGCCCTAAGAACCCTCAGAAAGATGTCGAGAGACATAGCTTGTCATGACCTCCGACGCACCAAGTGTCGGCAATTATCATAGAACCTATGCGGTGACACAGTAAGAGGTAAATGTGAATTACGGGAGAGCTCGATTCAACGGTTCATCAAACCTTTCGGAATGAAAAATCCTTCATAGATGTCATCCTCGCTCGACGCGTGAGGAAGTCCTGATGAAGTCAGATCTTGTAATCCACATCATCGAGAAGGAACTCGCACCGATTGGTAGCACTACTCCCCATCTTAACAACTCCTTACACACGGCCTCAATGTACGGAAGACATGGCCGGTCATCAAACGTTGGCAACCTGTCTCTTGATACAACAGAGTCGAGTTCTGCCTGTGCTCGCTTCTGCACCTCTGGATAGAGAATGAGCGCGAGGAAGAGGTAAGACATAGAGGGCACAGTCTGAAACGTGTACGTTAGTCGAGTGGGAATAGAAGCAGTGAAACCCGCACGGTGTCTGAACCGGCTGATGATCGCCTTGAAATAAGCATCCTATGCTTCGTGGTAAAAGAAAATAACCCCTCACCTAGAAACATAGATCCAAGGATTTCCTTGATCACCCTCTCCCGCGCTTGTCGCTCGGACCGCTCAGGTTCTCCATCTCCTGGAGGTGTTTACAAGCAAGTGATGGCATGGCAGTTCCGTCTCGCTATAACAGCATTAGTCGAGTTGTACGCGAGAATTTGAAATACAATCGGTACAACCATTGCGTTCTTCACGAAATTGATAGGCTCGTTCATTGTCCTCTGACCTAGCTCCCCATCCTCACCAGAGATTCATAGTTAAACCAAGGAACCCATGAGGGGATGTGTCGCACTAAAAGCGGTTGAGAGTCACTTGCGTGAAAGTGATAAAGTAGGCATCCATACAGAACGGGAGATGATCCACCAACACCGCTCCGGGAAAGACAAGAGGTGCCACGATCCGTGCAATCTGCACCGGAGCTACTATCATCTCATCATCATGTGCTTTTAGGTCATATCCGTAAGTGATGGACATGACGTGTTTCCCTTGAAGACTACATGGTCGTTAGTGGCTACATTTTAATAAAATGGCTGCTGACAACTTAATATGGTCATGCAAGCCATCCGGTGCTGCAAGGAGTTGGCCAAGAAATCCTCGCGTCTTTTCCTTGATCATCTGTCGATATGATGACGTTGCGCCGGGTCGAAGGCTGCAATCCATTAATTTTCTGCCCTCGCGCCAACGTTCTCCGTTCTAGAGGAGAAAGAAGGACCAATCTGTTTCCATTCTGAATAGAATTTCAGAGTCATTTGTGTAAGGGCGATCGAAACTAGGTTAGGCGAACATTTAGTGAACCGGAAACACAGGCCGAATTGGGTATATTTCTCCACTTTTTCAAGTAGGTCTTTGACAGCGGATAGCGAGCATAGCACCACAACGACTTCTCCGAAAATTTGAAGACATATCACATTGCCTGATCAACCCTTTAACAGGAATGGCAGTGTTTCAATGGTGACATCCAAACCATGTTTCTTGGACATATCTGCGTAAGCAGCCCAAGGTGATTGCTTCGGAACATTGAGGAGATTCCCTATCATAGGCCAGGATCGTGGACCGGGTGGATAAGGGATTCCTCTTCGTCTTCTGTGGTCTCTGAGAGCGGGGATGAGATAAACAAAAATAGAGAGCATAAGACAGTCGACGACTGTGAAATAGGGGACCTGCATGGTTGAACAATGCCGCTTCGAAGGGGTTAAGAGGCTATATATGAAGAATCGACAGCATCATATCTTGTCTGGATTGTGCCGTGCTGGCGCCAGCGTCCTGACCCGAACATCCTGGACCGATCCAGTTCCAAAAACTCAATGCCGGAGATGGAAGTGTGTCGTGAGGCCAGACTGGCCAGACTGGTGCAGTACAGTACCGAAAGCAAGGTGGAGTGAATATCGGCCGCTCCTTCCAGTGGGGCCACCGTGAGGTAATGCTGGATACCTTTTGCGTTCGGTATCATGAAAAAAGCGCTTTTATTGATGTTAACTGGGTACTCTGTGGTCCACCGGGGGAGAGAAGCTAGATATACTATGATCTTTGACCCATCCTTCGGCCAGCACCCCTCCTTCGGACAGTCACACCTGTCACGGTCCAAAAAAGGCTCGAATTCAAACTCAGCACGGCAGCCAGTCGAAGGTAGTGTTGCCGCGGTCCCGGCCCCGGGCCGGTTTTCTACCATAATCGAGTCATGGTTGAAACCGCGCCGCTTCAATCACGACTTGGTTTGGTTTAAAACCGGCCCGAGGCCGGGACCGCGGCAACACTATAATTCGATCTCATTTTCCTTGCGACTTCATACATAAAAAATACCTCTATTGTGTTAGGAATGTCTACTAGAGCATATGTACAAAGTTTGAGCTCAGTTGGGCCCATTTTGGTGAAGATATTTGAAGTGTCCGAAGGATGGGTGCTGGCCGAAGGATGGGTCAAGGATAGTAGTAAATGGAAAGTGCAAAGGAAATGCCAAATAACGTATTAGTACAACGCGGATGAGTTTGTCGGAAAAAATCGAAATTAATCCATGACCCAGCTAAAGGTGGGCCACTCAGGCTTTACACATGCTACTGAGTAGGATACAATCAATAAATAATTGATTGACAATTACACATTATTGATTACAGGCTCAAGACCACTGTCGTACTTCACAGAGGCGTTCCTCCAACATCCTATTGGTTTCCTGTCTATCCTGGCAAGGAAAGATAAGGAATGTCCACCGAGCCGGATCGAGCAAAGCGTATCGACGCGCAGAGTGTGTGTGTGCTTTGGCGGCAGAATCAAGAAAGATTTCCTAACGCGAAGACTCCAGGACATTTGACAGCACGGCGGCTCGGCTTGGCGTCGAGAAGTCGGACGATGAGGATTCGAAAAGGGAGCTTCAGGGCAGTTCGCGCGAAAGGAGAAAAGAGAAGAATGATTCTCAAAAGATCCGGGCATTCGAGGAGGCCCTACAAGGGCTTATATACTTGTGCAAGCGTCTCTAATCACTAAAATTTTCTGCTGTCTGTCAACGAAGAGTAGTAAGCAATTTCGGAACGAAACAAAATGTGGACGCTACAAATGTCCGGACGCGATTGAGAGCGAAGCGAAGTCAGAAATATGAAAAGTTGAAATTTGTCCGCGTGGTAAGGAGAGGGTATGAAGGGTTTAGCAAGCGGTGACTGTTGGGCATAAGTGAGTCTGGTTGAACTGGAACACGGGGATGTCAAGATTTGTGGCTGGTACTTTTCCGAGGCAACAGGTGTTCCCACCTTACAGTGCAGATGGTGGTTGGGGTATAGTAGGATGGGACGATAGGGAGGGCGATTCATTTTGGATGGATCACTTACCAAGTTGGCTCTTGTTATATGTTTGGCGGGGTGCTGCGCAGCAGGGTCAAGAATGGAGCACGACGACCTACACTCCTAGTGTGGAGTGCACCCAGGGAGCTGTGAGGTGGGGCAAACGGAGGACATACCAGGTTTCCAAAATGGGCTTACCTCCGTAACGTGACAGCAGTGCCGAGAGGGACACACGTTAGGACCTCGACAACCTCGCGGCAAATAGTCAAACCTCCTTCGGGTCGGCGCAGCTCCTGATTGTCAATCGTCGCAAAGGCGGACAACGCCGCAGCATTGGGCTCTAGTAGCAGGAAGGTGTACTGTACATGCGTAGATGCTGATAGAACCAAGTGAGGTCGATAGTGCCAGTAGGGCTGCGCACTGTGCTGTCTGAGGGGGGGGACTAGGAGGACGAAGAGTGAGTTAAAGAACGGAAGTGAACGATGCGGATATGAGGGGATGAAATGCAGCTGTGGAGGCCGCAATAGTCCGAGAAATACAGAAGGCGGTGGGAAGATACAGAGCAGTGACGGTGGAGACAACTGCTGAGATGCTTGACACCCTGACCTAGTACCCAGCGCGCACAACGATGACACTGGCCCTCAAAGCATGTGCGTACGCTCGAGTTTGCCAGGCCGCTGGCGTGGAGTTGTGCGGAAGGTAGTGGGTAGGGAGGATGGGCGCGCAGTAGAGGCACCGATGCCTGGTGAGACGTACAATTCGACGGTGGAAAGGGGGTTAGGACAGTGCAACATACCATGAAAGTATTCCTGTTCCCGTGCAGGCGCAGAGGAAACAGAGGCCAATTTTGATGTGGCCGGAGTCGCGGACGAGGCGCGGGGTGTAAAGGGCGAACACGTCGTGCGGGGGACAGTACGACTAGAAGGGCTTTGCTGGGTGTTCTTTCGACGGGTTGGACATTTGATAGACGCAGCCTGACGCTTTGCCACGAAAACGGAGAACAGGGTGCACGGTGCGCTTGACGTGATTTGAAATCTGGAAATTACTGTACAGTACAGTACAGTACATTAATCCGCCCGGGCCACCGTCCTTTCTTGGGGTCCAGGTTTTCGTCGGGTAGGAAATACAGTAACCACCCTACCCGTCACCATTTGTCATCACAACCCCTAACCCCGGACGAGCTCGCCCAAGAAATTTTGTCAGCTTCCGCCATGACCTGGTACTTCAAGTTCGGCCTACACTGCTATAAGACTATCAGCTGCCGTCAGCTGGCCGCAAGCACTGATATACTTTTTTGGATTTTTCCGACTAGTGCAACCCTCGGCTTCGTGTATCATAGACGAGGTCTTATCGTTACAGATACCAATGCCCCCACCTCCAAGAAAGTGGTGTAAAAAAACACAACTGTGACCCCAGAATGCATAAGCCGTGGCAGTGTTGCCCAAAGTGGTGGGCGGGTGTGGCAGGCGAGGAGACGTGTGATGATCTGTATTGGGTTGAACGAAGAAAAGGGAATTCATGCCAGAGTGTAAGGATTTATGGATGTCACACAATGATAGACGGGGAGTGCCCGCCGAACCAGATTATTGTCCGTCTAGCTACCTGCGTGCTTAAGTACAATACGAGTGTGTAAACTTGTTTATCTTATCAATGCACCTGGATCTCCTTCGGAGCGATTGCATGTGATTCCGAGTTTACCCGAGTGCCCCCTAGAGCATCCGGTGCGCTTCTATTGCGCTCCGCTCCGCTACTCCTCCGGTAGTGCGCTCCGCTCGCACACTAGACTGCTGGCTCCGGATTGCCCCCTAACACTCCCCTTCAAGCCGGTGCTAGCCCATCTCAGTGGTGTGCCGGTGCTCTGGGTGTGGTAAGGCCTTCGCCAATATATCGGCTGTCTGTTCCAGGTCGCAGCAGCTTTGGATCTGAACCTCGCTATCTCGTACTAGAGGACCCTTTTTTTGCTAAGGCTTCTATATCTGTGGCCTTCTCGGTGTTCCGATGACTTCCGATGATGTGCACGACGCCTTTGACCCCTGAGTCCTTATGCCTGGTGGGTGCGCTCTCTCGTACTTTATGCACTGCAGGCTGTCGTTGGCAACTTATCTGCTCAAGCTCTGAGCGTCGTCTGACCTGGCCGCATTCATTATGTCCGCGTCCATGACTACCTGGCATATGAGCGTACTCTAACTCTTTTCCAGGTTTCTGATGCGTCTGGTCCATTGGCGTTCATACTGGATTCACATGCGTTTCATGTTCCTTCGCATAAATCGCTTCTCGACATGCGTCTCTTTCTAGACTAACGCTTATATCTTTCGTGAGCTATCGCCTATGTCACTCGCATGCTATCACGCAGACTTGTCGCATGCATTCTTACTGGTCTCGCACGATGTGCTTGGGGTATCTTTCATACTCCCGGTACTCCTGCGTTTGTCCTGCATGTTGCGTCATCTGTGCACTGGTATGCATCACGTCTGATGTTACCCGATTAGACCTACTTTGGTCGGCGCATATACTGGCACTATATGGCTCTCGGCATGTTCGTGCCCAAGTCTTCCCATTGCCAACTCTTCGTATTTCCTTCTCTTGGAGCTGATCGGGCTATGCTCTGATCGTGCGTTGTATTCCCTGCAAGTCTGCGGGTTTTTCTCTTTTACGCTTCTTTCTAAACTGGTGGGATTCCATTGCTGGTGTTGGACGTCTGTTCTTACTCAGACAGCATTCACTGCTACCGCAACTAGTGCGTATATCTCTAGTTGTCCAGCATTCATCCATATTTAACTGTTGATCCTAGGTGTCCTTCTTTACTCTTCGGGCTATCCTGAGCTATCAAGCTGTGATATCGCGCGTGCTATCCCGCGTCGCTGTCGCGTGCATCTCTCCGTGTGCTGCGTGGGTTGTCACAAGTGTCGCGTGTTTCTTTCGTCTGTCAACGAGCTTCCAAGTCATCGTCTACTGGAGTTGGTTTCACTAATTGCCTCCCATTCTGGCCACCCTTTTGAGGACATCTGGCGTCTCTTAAGCCGTTGGGTTCATCGCCTGTAGCAGTGTATACGTGCTCTTTCATTTGGCGGTACTCTTTTGATGCTGTTCTCATCCTCTCCTTTGACTGTCTGAGAAGGGGCCAGCTAAGTTATCTATAGTAGGTGCGTTGCCCCTTGTTCTTCTAGGCTCGCGCTGACTTTTATCTCGTCCAGGTGCTAGCCTCTTTAGGCTATCGTGCGGACGATGTTTGCAATCAGGATGGGTGCTTCGTGCGTTGGCGTGTACGTGTGGCAGATTATTGTCCGTTTCGGAAATCAATACTGCGTACGTCTGGCGGTGTGTGTGCATGACTCGTGGTATCCCGTTCTTCGCGTGCCTCCCTCTGGCTCCCCTTCACGCGTAGGATCGGGCGTAACCTCGATTTTCTTCCGACGGCGTGTAATGGGGTTATCTGGCAGGATCAAGGATCTGTAGTCTCTGGAGCTGAGCCTCTGCGCGACTGCGCGCTGTGGAATTCGATTGAGCTGGGACCGTCGTCATATCCGACGTATGCTCTTCTGTGTGGTTTAGGCAGCATCTGTGGCCTTATAAAATTACCCATACAGGTGTATCGAGTTCTTTTCAACACGCTGGGTGCAACATCTTTCATATGGTGTAGGGTCTTTGACTGACGTCATGTTGATTGTTATGTAGATATGGCGCATACTTCACTGCGTGGCCCGTTTGGGATCTAACGTCAATTCGGACAATTCTCAAGCTCCCCTTCGAGCTGTCAAGTGTAGACCTGCTCTTGGACCTGAGGGGGCTCAAAGTTATCGTTGCTCACACTGTCGGCCATCTCGATTCTCGAGTCCGCTTCTTAGGTTTGGCGACATAACAGCGGGCGTGTTTACTTCGTTTGATTTCTTTGGTATTCCCTGCGGTGCAGTACCGTCCAGCGTGCAATTCATTTCGCAACGCTGTTCTCTACAGGGGAGGGGATGTGTATATACGCTCATCCATCGCACCTTAACTTGGTGCTTTCCTCATCACGTCCGGCGCTAGGTCATTAGTTCGCTCTGCGCGAGTAGAATCTTGGGCTGATATTTTGCTGTAGTTCTTGCGTGTTACGCGGTGTTAACTTATGCAACTGGGGGTACGCAATGTTGTCTTAGACTTGTTGCGATTGCCCTCTTTGCCTTCAGGAAACGCACACTGGCGTGCCTGTCATTGGCATATTTGTCGTGTATTATCGTCCATCGTTAATGGAATTGGTTTCCCCAGAGGACTGAGAGTTTGGTCTTTACGATTCTGTCGCACGTTGCGGCGCACTACAATAGTGGTACTAATATTCCTCTGGCTGCTGGACTGAGCATACTTGAGGGCGTCTCATCTGAGAGCTGGCCTCGCCTCCCTTGAGGCATTGATGAGTTTTTTTTTTTTTTCGCTAGCCATGTCGTCCATACCTATGGCCATCCGAGGCTCATCTTCGAACTTTGTTGGAAATCGTACGCAACTTCTTGCGGAAGTTCTTCTCAGTCGAGTCCTATGACTAGGTTGTAACAATTGCTGGACGCCTTTGTCCACATCAGTTTTTCCTCAAAATTCTTGTGGGGTCTTGTACAGGCTTGCACAAGCCTGTACAAGAC
>QLOS01000989.1:0-12948 GCA_003313725.1 Russula sp. MG48 | reverse complement strand
TTTTTAGCTATTTTATTTCCTGAGATAGCAAAAAACATCGGCTTAGCTGTAGCAACACTAGTCCAGGGAGGGGGAGGGTTGGAATAGATAGGGTGTAGACCTCGCCTTGAACGCGCGTGTCCACTCCGTTTCTTTTTCCGGGTCGATTAGCATGCCCAGGTTTGGTTCGCTGTCGGGCGCGGTTGCCGCCCTGTGCGTGTGGCCTGTGATGTGGAGCAGGGCGTGGTCGGAGCCCAGGCTGCCTTCCCAGTCTACCTTCAAGCTAGAGAAGGTGGTGTTTTGGACCGCGGCCTCATTGTACCAAGCTAGGTCTATGACTGAGTCCCTTTCGTGGTTGGCGCCTCTTCTCGTGATTACTCCGGGGTTGTTCGCTAGTGTGAGTAGGTTTGTGGCGGCCCACTCTTCTATGCGCGTGGCCCAGTGTGATCGGGGGGTGTCTGGAGGCGACCACGTTCGGGAGTGTGTGTTGAAATCGCCTACCACTAGGGTGGGCGTGACGGCGTCGATATCCAGCGCTAGAAGAGCCTGTAGCGAGGTATTATCTCGGACGTCGTGGTAGAAGTTAATGACTCGCCACTGATGGTCGTCGAAGACGACGTCTAGGACTTGTAGCGTCGGGTGTGAGCATATGTCAAGTCACGGGACCACTGTGAAACGTGGCGCATCGCGGTTGTGGGTGGTGTGTTTTCAGGCGTAGGCCATGACTTTTGGCCGTTGCCCTTCTGTGTGGCCAGGGTGGAGGGCTTCCCATGCCGGGGATGCTACTCCTCCAAGGATGTCCACGCCTTCTCTGGTGCTGTCTTTCCTCGCTGTGCCTATTTTGTCGTACCATGGTTCCTGGATTAAGAAGAGATGTGTACTATTGTCGCTGTTTAGTAGAGCGTGGGTGACAGCGTTGCGTTTGCGCATGTTCACCGATGCTATATACATGAGGGGTTGTGGCTGCATTAGGCAAGGTTCGGGGGGGCAGCGCCAGGTTGAGGGCGCGAGGGGGAGTGGTCTTTTGCCGGCGGGGCAGTTTCAGGAACGGGATTATCCCAGCCGGTTATCTCGGCGGGGTTCAAAGGCCGGTAAGTGGGTCGGTAGGTGGGGCTGCTGTCGACTTCCATCGTGTGGATGGTGGCGTCGAAAATGGCCGCCGCCGAGCGCCTGTTCAGTGCCGCTCATACCTGTGGGCCTGTTGGGTTGGGGGGGAGAGGGGGGGGGTTGGTGAGGTCATCGTCTGGGTCGAGGACTTCCTCTATTGTGGCGCTAGGTGCCGTGGGTAGCTCCAGGGGAGGGCCTGTGTAGATTAGGTTGCTTTTGCCTCTACCTCTCTCTGCCCTGCGGGTTGGTCGCGGGCGGAAGAGCTCCCGGGCTGGGCATCTCGTGTCCTTGCTGTGGTGCCCGGTCTTATGGCAGTTTAGGCATTTGAAATGGGTGCAGTCGCATATGCCGGCTGTCGCGTGCTTTCAGGGGCACAGCTTGTCGTGGTCGACAGCGTTGTGCGCTCCACCGCACCTGTGGCATTTAACTGAGTCCTTTCCCAGTGGGCACGCCCTAGACGACTTGTTGTGGCCTAGCGCGTGGCAGCGCGAGCACTGTACGAGCGCTGGTTTGTCAATCCATTTCTGGATTTTTACCTCTTTGCCGAAGAGTGCTGGCCTGTTTTTTAAAAGGGCGCTGGTGATTGAGCCGTCTGGGTCTGAGATGGCGAAGGTGATGGTGGAGTATGGGCCTGAGAGATGGTCGACTGGTTTGAGCCATCTCGGAGGCATGGCGAAATGGGCCTTTTTTAGTCCCGGCATCGTTCGCACTTCCTTCAGGAGCGAGTCCGGTCCAAACGCCATGTAGGCGTCGTCTACAATGGGGACACCGTGGGCTAGGAGCCTGGTCCAACCTAGTGACAGGTGGAGCTGGCCCGAGCCGTGGAATGGCTCGAGGAGGATGTGTTCGTATGATACTATGGTGTCGAAGGGGACATGTCCGTCGAAGGAGTAGATGAAATTGCCCTTGCTTCGCGGGTGTATGCTCCAGTGGCCGGCTTTGAGTGGGATCGGCCTGGCTACCGTCTTCCCCATTTTAGCCCGCACCTCGTGTACTATGGCGTCTGCCGCGCGTGCGCAGATTTGTTGTTCCGTTTGGGGGTCGATGTGGCCGCCAGTCCGGATTACCGTGACCTCCGTGATGGTTGGGAGGGGGTGGCTTTGTCTCGGCGGGGCTGGGGGCTGCTGGATGTTTGTCGCGGCGGCTGCTGCTCCCGTGTATGACGCAGGGGTGAGGTTGATTTGTGGAGGGTGTGGATGTGCTTGTCCGTCAGTGGGCGCTTTTCCTTTTCCTTTCCTTTTCCTCCTGTTGCCGGGGACTGTTGTGAAACCGTCTCCTTCACTGGTGTTAGGTCTGGGGGGGTCAGCTGGTGTTGTCGCATTTTCACGCGTGCCCGTTTGACTTCCGTGCCCCCCAGGGAAGCTGGGGGCGTCCGCTGCTCTGGGGCGCGGAGCAGCTCTGGCAGCGGGCGGGGGCATGGAGAGGCGTTTGAGCGCCTCTATCCGTGCTGTGTAGAGGGCTAGCTCTGCGCGGATGGCTGCTGTGACTGTTGAGAGTATCAGCTGGTCAGTTGGGGGGTTAGGTTGGGGGGCCTCCTTTGCCGGTCCCAGTTTCAGAGTGACCTTTGGGCCCAGGCTTAGTGATGCCTGGGTGTCTGGTGTGGTCTTTCTCGGCTGGGGGGTTGGGGAGGGGTCCGACCTCAGTATGATGCGGGTGGCTGGTGTGGATCTGCGCCCTCGCGGCGTGGATTGCGGGGAGGGGTTTTCCCTTGTTCTCTGAGGGGTGCTTATCCTTGTGATGGAGGGCGTGCTGGGTCCGGTTCCAGGGGCCGAGCCCGAGACCGTGCGCTTTTTACCTGTGGTGGGCATGGAGCTGTAGCCCCCAGGGGGTCTGGGCTCGTTGAGGCTGAGGCCTGCGTTCGTTGCTGCGGTGAGGAAGTAGTCTACGTTCCTGTTGCGTGCCGCTGCTGAAATTTCTGCTTCCTGGGCAGCGGCTCGTCTGTCTACCTGGTCAGCCTTCCATTGCCACCATGTTTCCTCGACTTCCGCAGCCGCTGCTTTGGCTGCTTTCTCAGAGAAGGATCTCTTTAGGGCGAGGTACCAGTCCTCATATTCTTCATGGTCCGCTTCCAGGTGGGTGCCCAGGTGCACATTGGTAGCTGTGAGGCGGTGGAAGAGGGTGGGGTATTTCGGGCCTAATGGCACCGGGTCAGGCGCTTCTGCCCTTACCTTTTCCAGTGCTTCCTGGCTCAGGGTGTCCGGGGGCCGGGATCCTCTCCCGATTGCCGCTAGTAGTGCGCAGGAGAGGGCGGCCCAGTCCGAGGGGCTTAGTGCTGTGGGTGAGTAGTAACCTCTTTCGAGGACAGAGAGGAGGAGGAGTACCGACGAAGTAAGCGTTTCCGAGGGTGTGTTGGTTCCTGGGATGGGTCCGGTGAACTCTAGCTTTCCGTTCAGGGTGTACCGGAACGGTGCTCTGGTCTCAATGATAGCTTCATTGAGGGCGAGCATGTGCGCATCCTCAGACGCTGCAGGCGGTGTGGTTCTATACGGATTGTCAGGAACCCGGCTCGGGGGGTTTTCGAGTGGAGGCGTGTGTGTGGGGGGGTCAGGGGGTTTTTTTGGGAGGGGTGTGGGGAGGGCTGGGTCTGGGGTTAGGGTTAGCCCTAATGGTGGTTGGGGGTCAAGCGCCATGGTGACAACCAGTCCTAGATATACAAGTTGAACAGGAGCAGCATAGACGTCCTGATCCAAAGTTTGTCCCCAATTCGAGTCCCGTCGCCACTTCTCTCCTCCGCTCATTATAGGTAGTGAGCGCCCACTTTTAGGAGTCAAACTTACGGGATACCGTCTTGTCAACATGAGTCTAATCCTGGCTTTTGGCATCTCAAATGCTGTTTGTACTTGCCTTGGGCAATCAGTGACGCCAACGACGCTGGATTGGGTGGTGGGTACATTTTCGGCTGCTATGTAGGTTGGCGGGCCGAGGACCATGTCATGTTGGGCTGACGTTTATGTGGGGGACAGATTGTACTGGATTGAGCAGTTTGAGGCTGTTTGCCCACAGATGTGGCCTCTTTTTTTGCACGTCGACTGGGCTCCTACCATCCTAGAATATGGGAAATTAACACTCGTTCACCCTTGTGAGTACTCCTGTCTATTATCTATTGTCCCAACGACGAAAGGGTACTGATTGGGTGGCCGTCCATGCCTAGGTTTTTTAGTTTTCTCTCCTCTGATTGCATTCGAAGGAGCATTTTTTATGATTTTGATCCTAATAATGCCATTTCAAAGCCTCGGGCCAGACGCCATACTCAAGAATATTGTCCAACTCTTCTTGGCCTTGGTATTTGTTATCACCTGCTTACTAGTGTTCTCTATCACCACATTCATCTTTCGTCTCCTCATCTACCCGAGGCGGGTTCTGCGGGATCTTGGTTATATCAGTGCTCAGCGTCCTGCAATTTAAGCGTGGTATTGTTGTACGTACAATCCTTTTAGGTGGAAGGTACCACGAATGCGATCTGTGATAGATTCTCACAATTCTAAATACTAGGTGTACCGCATAGATACAAGCTACCTTGCACATAGAAAATACAGTTTTGCTGGTTGTCGGCCTTCTGACGGTCCTGAAGCTGTTCGATCACGTGAACGTGAAGTGACGTGCTGCTGGCTTACGCCGCTTACCACTGAACGTACTGAACCCTCACGGCGATTTTCTCAAACCTTTACTGGTATGGCACTCCGAGTGAAGTAAGGGACATGACCTTCAACTTGGTAGGACGTCGATTCATGACTGAGTTGAGATGAGCGAATAGACTCCCATGCCGTTGACCCACCGTGCGCCGGATGACACATCTACACTTTGCGGGCAAGGATAGCGTCAGAAATGAAGGCAACCCTTGTGTCAAACCTAGGCAGTCTCCTGCTGACACTCTCCAAACAAATACCCGTCATGATGGCATTCGACCGGGCGCTTCCACTCAGCCAATCCGGTGTTTGCCTACGCCACACAGTCCTGGTCACGGTTGCCTCCGAGTTGTGGGCCTGTGGCGCAACATGTACAACAGCGCCTCTAAACGTGGTATATTCGGTTTTGACACCCTGACACTTCCCAGTGTCTCTTCAAATTGTACACTGTGCATGACGAAATGCTAAGTGAAACCTCTCATACAAAGGATGAAGCTGAACAGGACCTTGGAGCTGGAGACCCGAATCTGCCCACCCTGCCCGCCCCTACCCCAGGGGAAGAGGATCCGCAGAACTGTCGAGGGGCTCTGCCTATCCCTATCAAGCTGACAGGATACCTATTGTTCGTCGTGGTCGTGCCCATAGTCCTTGGTGTCGCAAAGACAGTATATTCTTATCGTAACCAAGGACTAGTGATAACGACTCTGGATTTGATAGTAGGGGTAATTTTTACTGTTATGTAGGCATCTTTTGCGGTGGTGATGGGGTCGCTAGGTTGTCTTGAGCTGACAGTACATAGATGCGCCTTCCTTGCGGGGCTGAAGAAACAATGCCCTCGAATATGGCCCTGTTTCTTCGACGATGATTGGGTCCCTCTTATTCTGAAACTTGCATATCGTCCAGCTGGTGAGTGCTGCAGCGTGATATTGATTTATCGTAACAACAAATGAAAGGTGCTAACTGCATGGTCTGCAGTGTTTTTCTTACTTTCATCACTCCTTTATTGGTGCACTTTTGTGCCAGAGATCTCAACCGCCTTGAGAAACTGGCCGGGTTTTCACAGTCTTAGTTGGACCTCCCTTTTCTTCCAAATCTGCTGGATAAATACTCTCATTGCGGACATGGTACTCACTTTCACAACGGTCATTTTTGGGTTTCTACTCGGAATATCAGCCATTCTTGTCTTAGTACTTCGACCCGAAAGTGAGTCCTGCATCATTGTATCGGTCATAACATAACATATGAAGTGCACCTCCATTGTTTGCGCAGTGCCTCCTGGCCGTCCCCACATCATGGGGAAGTTTTGTTTGCTGGTGATATATCTAGCATCACTATATGCAGCGGTGTCCAATCTTGTCTGGCTCTGTGTGCTCAAGCAATTGTATCCACGGCATCCCATCCAGGTTCAGGTACTCCATGACGTCTGCGTAGCACTGCTT
This sequence comes from Russula sp. MG48, assembly GCA_003313725.1. Taxonomy (NCBI): domain Eukaryota; kingdom Fungi; phylum Basidiomycota; class Agaricomycetes; order Russulales; family Russulaceae; genus Russula; species Russula sp. MG48. The sequence continues at coordinate 6,797 of QLOS01000989.1, read as the reverse complement.
GTGGCCACTTGGTCACTTGCTATCCTAGGAGTTCCTCTTGGTGAGTGCTGCGGCATGATATTGATTGTCATCATAAATGAATGAAGTGCCAGTGCTGACTGTACGTTCCTCACAGTGAAGTTCTATGTCCAGAAAAGCATTTTTGGTCTATTCCTCCAAATCTCAACCATTGCCGGGATCTTATTATCATATAAGGCAGCTAGAGACGATGGAGACATGACATGGAGTCGTGTTACAGTGGCTACCCTTTTATGGATATCCCTGATCATCCTTCCCATCACCTGGCGTGGCTCCATCGTCATCATGTCAAAGGTACAAAAGAATGTGGTGAGGCATTGGAATGAGGTGTGGGGTCATATGTTGGATGCTGCCAGTATGCCCAGGGTGTGGCGTCACTGGCATGTCAGATAATATGATGATTGATTCCTTGTATATTTATAACCTTGTACTCCTTCGCAACTCTGTACCAGTGCAAGCTTGGTATATTACCACCGTTATCGTTATCTCAAAGGTCTTACCGAATGGTCCAAATCAGACATATCCTCGTCGTCTTGTGCTAAGTTATGACTCATGATGTATAGAAGGTCCGGTGGGCACCACGGTCCGAGTCACCCTCCCACGCGCGCGAGAGGTATCCATTAAGTTACACCTAACCACCATTCCAAATTGGGACCAGGAGGCTGGTTCCAGTCGTAATAACATTAGGCTTCGGTGGTTGAGGATGTGAGGATGACATGTACAGGTCTTTTGTCGGAAATCGACGAGGTGACGGGGTTCTATACCCCGTTCATCTAATCTAATAATGATTATAATACTGTACCCGAACGAAAGCTCTTGGACGCAAGATCCATGCGGGAAGTGCCGTGGTAGGTCGAGACATTTATACGGCGTAACACGGTTGGGAGACTGCTGCAATTGCCTCCTGGTGCGCCCTTCACCCATCTCTCTATCTTACGATCGTACATATCTGAGTCAATATAAACCAATTGAAAAAATAGTATTCCTCATTCGACCCAGACCAATTGTCCCCATCGGCTCTCCTCTTCCCCGACGCTAAAAAAATGGCTCTTAGGCAAAAGTTGCTCTAGACTACGTCTCGCAACTCACGGGTAGTGGTCCCCCAAGCGCGGTCCGTCCAGTTGTTTTGACTCGCAGGGGCGGCTTGTCCGACATGATAACCCTCCGTACCGCAGAACGCGCTCAATGGCGACCGCTCCGCTCCTTGAGTTTGGGCGACACCATGTCGCCAGAGGCTTAAGCCGTCTCACGGAAGACATGATTCAGAAAGGCGAGGGTTCATGGGTCACGATGCATAGCGGGCGGAAGGTGCTGGATTTTACGTGTGGCATTGGTGTCACGAACTTGGGTGTGTCCAGAGAAACTTTGCTCCTGTCGTCTGGCTCTGACGGGGTAAGAATTCAGGTCACTGCCATCCTAAAGTGAGCAAAGCTGCGGCAGATCAATGTTTCGATCTTGTACACGGCCAGGTAATGCTATCCTCCCCCTTCATCGCTTTTTGGCAACTGTAATTCCGGGACAGTGCTGCATCGCGTACCACGAGCCGTACCTGCGCCTCATTGAACGATTACTCCCCATCATGCCTCACCCTTCGCTCGATTCATTCTTTTTCACAAATTCGGGTTCCGAGGCGGTCGAGACGGCACTCAAGATGGCGCGCGGCATCACGCGCAAGCAGAACATCATCACGATGCAGGGCGCGTTCCATGGGCGCACCTTCGGCGCTATGGCAATCACGAAGAGCAAGACGATCTACGCCGACGGATCCTCTCCGCTGATGGTGCGCAGCGCAGTAAGGGTTGAGGACTTCCATCCCGGAGCTGCTCCCAAATCGACTTCACTCATCTCTCCCAGGAGTCATGTAGTCGTGATTATTACGCCACAGCGCCGCGAATGGGTTCAAAAGATATCTACCCCAGAGCTAGCCTTTGTAACGTCTCAGGTTTGCACATGTTTACAGTTAGGAGATTACGTTGACGGAATGAGTTGTCCTGGCGATGCTATTCTAATGTTCCTTCAGTGCGAGCAGTCCGTTGTCTTCGCCAGGCTCTGTTATCCACCGACAGACTCCATGCCCCCCCTGAAAGCGAAAGAGGATTCTGCTGAAGACGGATGGTTGTAGCACTCATACCCGCTGCGATGTCCACTGTTTCTTTTGGATACAGGAACAGCCGAGGGCGGAGGGTGATTCTCCCCATACACGCTGCGCTTACGTGCACTGGTAGACGCACGGGTCCGAAAGTGGAGTGTGGGCCTGTGGAGTCCCTCTTTTCCGTCCATAGAGGGCGGGTGCAGATGTGGTCGGCCCATGCTCAAGATACTGACCCGGCGAGTGCGACATGCGTGAGGTCCCTCCCTTGTCAGTTGGTCATTTCTCTGCGCTTGTGGAACCGTGACCACATGGCGCGCGTCGGTAGCGCCGCTAGCTGGGGAGTCGTGAGAAATAAATGCACATCGAAGCGTGAGAACTTATATCGAAGACCCCCTCCACTTGCACTTTAAGTTACTTCACTGCACTTCACGGCAGCACTGATGTCGATCTATGACCCCTAAATTACAGCCGCCAACACATCTCACGGAATAATAGTTCTTCTATGATCATCATTAGGTCAGCAACGGAGACTTCGGTGAGTATATATATTTCAGTGTCCTCATCATGGCATCTGCGGCGTGTACTTGGCCTCTAACATCTCAGCTTCACGGTCTCCCGTCAACGCAAGAGTCCCCTTAGAACGGCTAGCCCGAGATATACAGGCCGAATAGGAGCACCGACAGCATATACGTCCTGATCCAAAGTTTGTCCCCGTCGTTACACCCTCCTCCGCTCATTATAGGTAGTGAGTGTCCACTTTTAGAAGTCAAGCTTACAGGATACCGTCTTGTTTAATCCTGGCTTTTTGCATCTCAAATGCTGTTTGTACTTGCCTTGGGCGATCAGTGACGCCAGCGACGCTGGATTGGGTGGTGGGTACATTTTCAGCTGCTATGTAGGTTGGCGGGCCGGGGACCATGTCATGTTGGGCTGACATTTATGTGGGAGACAGATTGTACTGGATTGAGCAGTTTGAGGTCATTTGCCCACGGAGGTGGCCTCTTTTTGCACGTCGACTGGGCTCCTACCATCCTAGAATATGGGAAATTAATACTCGTTCACCCTTGTGAGTACTCCTGTCTATTATCTATTGCCGTGACCAACGACCAAAGGGTATTGATTAGGTGGCCGTCCATGCCTAGGTTTTTTGGTCCTCCTCTCTCCTCTGGTTGCATTCGAAGCATTTTGATCCTAACAATGTCATTTCAAAGCCTCGGGCCAGACGCCATACTCAAGAATATTGTCCAACTCTTCTTGGCCTTGGTATTTGTTGTCACCTGCTTACTAGTGTTATCACCGCATTCATCTTTCGTCTCCTCATCTACCCGAGGCGGGTTCTGCGGGATCTTGGTTATATCAGTGCTCAGCGTCCTGCAATTTAAGCGTGGTATTATTGTACGTACAATTCTTTTAGGTGGAAGGCACCAAGAATGCGATCTGTGATAGATTCTCATAATTCCAAATACTAGGTGTACCGCATAGATACAAGCTACCTTGCACATAGAAAATACAGTTTCGCTGGTTGTCGGCCTTCTGACGGTCCTGAAGCTGTTCGATCACGTGAAAGTGAAGTGACGTGCTGCTGGCTTACCACGAACGTACTGAACCCTCAGCGATACTCTCAAACCTTTACTGGTATGGCACTAGTAAAGGGTATGACCTTCGACTTAGGTAGGATGTCGATTCAAGACTGACTTGAGATGAGCGAATAGACTCCCATGCCGTTGACCGTGCGCCGGATGACACATCTACACTTCGCGGGCAAAGGATAGTGTCAGAAATGAAGGCAACCCTTGTGTCAAACTTAGGCGGTCTCCTGCTGACACTCTCCAAACAAATACCCGTCATGATGGCATTCGACCAGGCGCTTCCACTCCGCCAATCCGGTGTTTGCCTACGCCACACAGTCATGGTCACGGTTGCCTCCGAGTTGTGGGCCTGTGGCGCAACATGTACGACAGCGCCTCTAAACTGGTATATTCGGTTTTGACACCCTGACACTTCCCAGCGTCTCGTCAAATTGTACACTGTGCATGACGAAATGCTAAGTGAAACCTCTCATACAAAGGATGAAGCTGAACAGGACCTTGGAGCTGGAGACCCGAATCTGTCCACCCTGCCCACCCCTACCCCAGGGGAAGAGGACCTGCAGGACCGTCGAGGGGCTCTGCCTATCCCTGTCCGAGTCAAGCTGACAGGATACCTATTGTTCATCGTGATTGTGCCCATAGTCCTTGGTGTCGCGAAGACAATATATTCTTATCGTAACCAAGGACAAGTAGTGATAACGACTCTGGATTTGATGGTAGGGGTAATTTTTGCTGTTATGTAGGCATCTTTTGTGGTGGTGATGGGGTCGCTAGGTTGTCTTGAGCTGACAGTACATAGATGCGCCTTCCTTGCGGAGCTCAAGAGACAACGCCCTGGAATATGGCCCTGTTTCTTCGATGATGATTGGGTTCCTCCTATTCTGAAACTTGCATATCGTCCAGCCGGTGAGCGCTGCAGCGTGATATTGATTTATCGTAACAATAAATGACAAGTGTTAACTGTCTGCAGTGTTTTTTTTACTTTCGTCACTCCTTTATTGGTGCACTTTTGTGCCGGAGATCCCAACCGCCTTGAGCGGCTGGCAGGATTTTCACAATCTCAGTTGGACCACCCTTTTCTTCCAAATCTGCTGGATAAATACTCTCATTGCGGACATGGTACTCACTTTCACAACGGTCATTTTTGGGTTTCTACTCGGAATATCAGCCATTCTTGTGTTAGTAGTACATCAACCCGAAAGTGAGTCCTACATCCGAGTCATTGTATTGGTCGTCACATATGAAGTACACATTCCATTGTTTGCGCAGTGCCCCCTGGCCGTCCCCACGTCATGGGGAAGTTTTGCTTGCTGGTGGTATATCTAGCATCACTATATGCAGCAGTGTCCAATCTTGCCTGGCTCTTTGTATACAAGAAATTGGATCCATGGCATCCCATCCAAGTTCAGGTATTCCATGACGTCTGTATAGCACTGCTTGTGGCCACTTGGTCACTTGCTATCCTAGGAGTTCCTCTTGGTGAGTGCTGCGGCATGAATTGCCTCATGATATCGATTGTCATCATAAACGAATGAAGTGCCAGTGCTGACTGTATGTTCCTCAGTGAAGTTCTATGTCTATAAAAGCATTTTTGGTCTATTCCTCCAAATCTCGATCATTGCTGGGATATTATCATCATACAAGACAGCTAGAGACGAGGGAGACAGGACATGGGGTCGTGTTACAGTGGCTACCCTTCTATGGGTATCCCTGACCACCCTTCCCATCACCTGGCGCGGCTCCATCGCCATTATATCAAAGGTACGAAAGAATATGGTGAGGCATTGGAATGAGGTGTGGGGTTATATGTTGGGTGCTGTGCGCAGGGTGTGGCGTCACGTCAGATAATATGATTGATTCCTTGTATATTTGTAACCCTGTACTCCTTCAGAGCTCTGTACCAGTGCCAGCTTGGTATATTAGTACTACCGTTATTTCAAAGGTCTTAGTACCAAATCAGACATATCCTCGTCGTCTTGTGTGTGGTGGTATAGATGGTCTAGTATTTTTTACACGGTTACACCTAACCAGCATTCCAAATTGGACCAGGAGGCTGGTTCCAGTCGTAATAACATTAGGCTTCGGTGGTTGAGGATGTGAGGATGACATCTTTTGTCGGAAATCGACGAGGTGACGGGTTCTATACCCCGTTTATCTAATAATGATAATAATAATTACCTCTGTACCCGAACGAAGGCTCTTGGACGTAAGATCCATGCGGGAAGTGCCGCGGTGGGTCGAGACATTTATACGGCGTAACACCGTTGGGAGGCTGCTGCAATTGCCTCCTGGTGCCCCCTTCACCCCTCCCTCTATCTTACGATCGTACACACCTGAGTCAATATAAACCAATTGAAAAAATAGTATTCCTCATTCGACCCAGACCAATTGTCCCCATCGGCTCTCCTCTTCCCCGACGCTAAAAAATGGCTCTTAGGCAAAAGTTGCTCTGGACCACGTCTCGCAACTCACGGGTAGTAGTCCCCCAGGCGCAGTCCGTCCAGTTGTTTTGGCTTGCAGGGGCGGCTTGTCCGACATGATAACCCTCCGTACCGCAGAACGCGCTCAATGGCGACCGCTCCGCTCCTTGAGTTTGGGCGACACCATGTCGCCAGAGGCTTAAGCCGTCTCACGGAAGACATGATTCAGAAAGGCGAGGGTTCATGGGTCACGATGCATAGCGGGTGGAAGGTGCTGGATTTTACGTGTGGCATTGGTGTCACGAACTTGGGTGCGTCCAGAGAAATTTTGCTCCTGTCGTCTGGCTCTGACGGGGTAAGAATTCAGGTCACTGCCATCCTAAAGTGAGCAAAGCTGCGGCAGATCAATGTTTCGATCTTGTACACGGCCAGGTAATGCTATCCTCCCCCTTTCATCGCTATTTGGCGACTCTGATTCCGGGACAGTGCTGCATCGCGTACCACGAGCCGTACCTGCGCCTCATTGAACGATTACTCCCCATCATGCCTCACCCTTCGCTCGACTCATTCTTTTTCACAAATTCGGGTTCCGAGGCTGTCGAGACGGCACTCAAGATGGCGCGCGGCATCACGCGCAAGCAGAACATCATCACGATGCAAGGCGCGTTCCATGGGCGC
>QLOS01000988.1:0-26393 GCA_003313725.1 Russula sp. MG48 | reverse complement strand
CATCTGGTGTTCTGATTCATGTCCGTTGAGACATGTGCAGCAAAACGTTTCTCGCGCATTTGGACTCAGTTGCAGCAGCATGCCATTATGCGGACTACGTGGAGAAGCACGTTAAATACCCTCCTCATGGACTGCTGCCCCTACCCGGTAAATCAACAGAAAACGATCCGGGCTGCGATGTTTGGGATGAGATCATCAATGCAGCACTACTTGTGAACCCAGCCTTTAATGTATATCGTATTTTCGACACGGTAAGCGGTTCGCATAGTTGGCTTTCACGGTCGCCTGACGGTTGTTCTGTACTGTACAGTGGCCAGTCCTCTGGGACGTGCTTGGCTTCCCGTAAGTCGTGTTCTCTCATCTTCTAGGCTACACATTCAAATGTTGTGTTGTTGTTAGAGGTTCATTTTTTCAAACTCAGGTCTCCCCACTATATTTCGATCGTGCGGATGTGAAGGCTGCAATTCACGCACCCGCCGATGTTCAATGGATGTTGTGCTCTAATGTTGATGTGTTCCCTCATGGTGATGCAAGTCTCCCTCCGGCCTTCACGGTATTGCCGAATGTCATTGAGAAGAGCAAGCGTTCGGTGATCGTGCATGGCCTTGCAGACTTCATTCTGATCGCTGAAGGCTCACGCATTGTGCTCCAGAAGTGAGTCTTACGTTATCTGCGACCGCGGTTGTGAGTGATGTGTGTAACCTCGTATGTGTTTTTAGCATGACCTGTGAGCGTCATTCGGCAATAGCATTTCTTGGGAATTGGCAGAATTAATGCTTTGTTTTCTAGGGGCTGGGAAGCAGGGGTTTCAGACGCCCATAGTTGATGACTCGTTCGTCGTTGATGGAGTTGGGGCACTTGGAAACATGCACTTTGAGCGCAAATTGGCCTACATCGAGGTTTCACTCGCGGGGCACATGTAAGTGGTGGTACCATGCTATGGTCCCTTAAAGTTTGGGGCTGATGATCTTGACATACACAGGTTACCGGAATATTCGCCTGTCGTAAGTCGAGCGCTTGACATCTTGAACTTGACGGCAGAAGGGTGATTTGTTTTTCTGCACAGGCGGCTCTCCAAATTATGAAATTCTTAATGGGCTTCAGGGACACGCCATGAAGCGGTCAGGTGGTTTAGTCACGCCGTACGTTCTGCCTGGGATAAGAAATGGAGAGTCAAGTGTTTTGTGGAATGTGAGCGCTAGAGTGGGGCTTTATCTTATGGAAGTGTGATGTTAGAGGACTGAGTTGGAAAAAGCCACGCTTCCATGGCGCTAAACTTAATCAAAGGTACAACATGGTTGCCTATTGAGCCACTTCCGGCGCCCGTGAAGGGAACGAGGGTAAACCAAGTACAGTAATTGAACGCCCAACTTTGCGTTTGCGGCGCTTCGTTCCAGCACAGCAGGGGAAAGACCCCAACTAGGCTGAGTGCCGAGCCGAGGACAGCCATCATGTAGCCATTGTAAGGCAAAATTAAAACAGATGTAAAACACAAAAGGGGTAAGATTGAGTAAGCAGACGTGGGAATCGGTTCATCGTGAAATGCCGGTGTTGCAGAGTTGGTGGCGCTCCCGTTCTCTCTTTGTCCTGTACCACCACCTCACATCTGACCATGTCTGAGCTTGACGCAGATCTCTATGGTGGTAAGCACATCTCCTTTCTTCTATATCTCCTTTATCAATTTTTTTCTTTGAATAGATCTTTATGGCACCGACGACTTGGGTCTTGATCCCACCACTAAAATTGCTCACACGGAGCCTCAAGGAAATTCTTTACCCCCCCAAAATCATTCCTCAGTTCCGACCGCAGAGCCCCAGGTGAAAACTGAGGCCACGGCCCCCTCGAGGGCGACGGCACTTGCATCTCCTCCTGCCCCCATAGCTTCTTGGAGTGAGCCTACATCTGCCACTGGGCAGTATAAAGCATCGCCACCGACCGTCAATGTACCGCAGCAAATTCCAACTTATCAAGAATCCAACAATGACGATCGTGGACCAGCCCGCGGCACCTATCACGCTGTGGCAGTTGAAGAACGGTCTGTTCGGCCCTCCGAAATGAAGGATGAAGGGTGAGTGAATGGCTCTAGGTTTCCACTAATATCCCGCGCGCAGGTCTGTCTACTGTGGGGTAGCTGTCGGCGGACGTACTGTATGACGGGCATGGGGCTGGATCTCCCCAGTCGTAGCCTAATGCGATTACATGTCGCTTAGCGCCTATCCATGAAAATCCTGTCCCTAGGCTACGACTAGCTCTTCCGTCGAACTAGCGTAAGCCATCTAAGCTAGGCTAGCACAAAAACAGCGTGTCCACAGTACAGTCGCTCTATATCTTCTCCTTGTCATAACCATGTTTAGGTTACCGATACTAATAACCATCTCTGCTTTTCCCTCATCCATCGACAACGGTCCTCACCTCACCCTCGCCGTCATCCCTTCACGTGTTCTAAATTACTCAAACGTACAGCAAAATGTTCATTGGAGGGCTAAATTGGGACACTACAGACGGTACCGGGTTGCGCACTGTCTCCCATAGTATGAGTAGCACTAAATTAGCTTGTTATACCAGAATCTCTCAGAAAATACTTCTCCCAGTTTGGCAAAGTAGACGCCTGCACCATCATGCGGGATTCCACTGGCCGCTCCAGATGTTTTGCGTTTCTTACTTTCGAGGATCCGGCGTCCGTCAATGCGGTTATGGTGCGCGAGCACTTCCTGGATGGAAAGATTGTGCGTTCGGTCTACCGTGTCAAGATACCCCTCTTGTTCATCATCTTTCAATAGATCGATCCTAAGCGAGCCATTCCTCGGCAGGAGCATCAACGGGCCACAAAACTATTCATTGGCGGCCTTGCAGGAAGTGTCACTTCAGAATCTATGCGCGAATTTTTCTCGCAGTTCGGTAGAGTTGTCGATTCAACGGTCATGCTTGATCGCGAGACGGGTCGCAGCAAGGGTTTTGGCTTTGTCTCCTTCGAGGACACTGATGTCACCCCCTTCCTTGGGTTCGGCAATCTTGAGATCGACGGAAAGCTGGTGGGTTTTAACGTCATCCCGGCATCGTGTTCTCTTTGCTTACGCCCTGTGGTAGATTGATGTCAAACTCGCTCAGCCTCGCTCCCAACGTGACCAATTTGATGGCAGTGCTGCCGGCGGTGCAAGTCGCGGCGGAGGATTCAACAGCACAAATTTCAACCAGAGTACTGCCATGCCCAATATGCAAGGCATGACGGGGAACACCCCGTTCGACGCCCAGGCGCTTGCTGCGTTGTATACACGCATGTTTGCACAGATGGGCGGCATGGCCGCGATGAACAGCATGAATGCCGGTGCGATGATGGGCGGCGCCGCGAGTAACATGGCGCCGATGATGAATGGCGGTGGCCCAGGTATGATGGGTGGTGGACCCATGGGCCGAGGAGGGATGGGCGCGGGAATGACTTCGGACCCCCGCATTGGCGGCATGGGTCGCGGAGGCCCACCAACCGGGCCCGCTGCTGCTGGCGGGCCCGGCCCTAACGTGCCGCGGGGCCCGCGGGCCGCGCAGGGCCAGCCCCCATTGGGTCCTCAGAGAGCTGGGCACCGCGGACAGCACGCCTACCACCCGTACGCCCGTTGAATCGCAGAAGCATTCAGCCGCCGTCGGGGTGTTGAGAGGCTTGCGGGAATTGGTTTAGGGACGACAACATCCTTGATAATTTTTTATTTTATTTTTTTCCTTCTCCATTCCTTACCCATGACTTGAGCCAGAGGCCACTCCTCATTTTCGCTGTTCACCACTATGTATTTGTAGAGCCACTAGTACTTTCAGGCTACTAATACTTACGTGCAAGTCACCACTCTGTTGGTCTATAGGTCATCGTTATACCACTATCGAGAAGGGGGGTCTGTCAAGTCTCTACTCCCTCCGTTTTCCCCCCTCCCGAGTCAGTAGACAGGGGCACGCACCAGGCATGAAGCCAATCACATAGGTGCAAAAAGCATGGCTATATTTTACTTTAGCTAGTCAACTACCTAAGTGACGACCATCTCGCGGGGATGCGCATTAGAAACCATGAGATAGCGCTGCAGCACGCAACATCAGAGCTCATAGTTCATAACTAATATCGCCGTCGCCCTCCTCCTGGGCCCTGATAGGGGCCGTAATCAGGCGGCGGTCTCCCACCACCTGCTTGCGTGACTCGACTCAGCCCATCACTGATTGAAGAGAAAATTATTTTCTTGCTCACCTGCTCTGGGCGGAGGGACTGCAGGAGGACTTCGCGAGCGACTGGTCGCACTTGGAATGACGGCGCCGCGGAAAACTTGCATCAAGTCGTCAGTGCGGAAGACGGGTCCTTCGCATCGTCGTCAGACACCTAACCAAAGTGCTAATTGCGAACAACAGATGAGGCCACTTACCATCAAACGCGCTCGGCCCCGGCAGTGTGCCGACGAACCACGAAATGACCGACGGTACGCTGACAGCTTTCTCTTCCTCGTGGTCTCTCCCTCGACGCGGCGGCGGGACATCACGCTCACGCTCACGATCCCACGTTGGGCTATTATACCTCTTCCGTCCACTGCCGTGGCCGTCCCATCGATCGCGGTCGCGTCCAGGCGGTGAAGTAGCGCGTGCCCTCTTATACTGCGCCGGACCATGTGAGTCGGAGTCCCTCCGTTTGTGGTCCGGAGAGGAAGGCCGCTTGTGCTGCGCCGGGGGCGCTGTTGGCGTTGGCGTTGGCTGTGGCGTGTTCACACTCGCTAGGAGCGATGTTTGCGTGTCCGTGCGCCCGAGCGAGTTGCTCCAGCTGCCGGAGCTCGTCGTAACGCTACTCTGCCGCACAATTGCGACGCCTAGGTCGCGCGCTGCGATCGCATCCGTAGAATGGTACGTGTGGCGTTGGGCGAAGCGTTTGATCGGCGGGTCTGGCCTCGAGTCAGTGGAAAGATGGGCTAGAACGCCATAAGCCCTCACCATTAGGGTAAGCTTCAGCCATGCGTTTTTCAAGCTTCTGAGCTGCCGCAAGGTCACCGTATTGGTACTCATGGCGAGCCCAACGTTCCCAGAGAGGCCGTGCCCGATCAGGAGGGAAGGTACCAATGACGCGCTCGAAAAGTGCACGGGCATCTACGGAGTGTAAGAAAAGATGATGGTTTGTTCGCTTAGCAACTCACTATTTTCGTCGTTTATCGATAACAGGAAACCCAGATAGTGAGCTACGAGGTCTACCTCGTCGTTGAATGTCTCGAGGGCCTTTTCGAAGATCCGAGTAGGAGTGCGAACGTCCTTCGTCAGATGGTATTCCGCGATCGCTGATCATTCACGATTGCACCATGTGATTATCTGTGGATTCGGAGCGACGTACCTGCAGATTCATAAACTTCCCAGGGTGTCCACTTGTCTCTTCTTGCCTGGGCGAATACGGTTCGAGCTGACTTGAGTCCTTCAGCACGACGGGCGAAGCGCATATAGACTGTCCACGCAAGGCCATATTCTTGGCGCTTCTCAGCGAGTTCCTTGCACTGAGGTGGTTTTTCGTCCGTCTGTGTTGTGAAGGACGCATTGGCTGGAATAATTTCGGTTGATTGCGAGCCAGGCGCGTCCATAGCGCCTGTTGACACTGTCGACGATGTGGCGGATGGCACAATTCGGGCCTCGTGCGCATCGAGGTCGCGACGAAGAGCTTCGAGGAACCGTTCGAAGATTTTGTGTACTTCTTCGAGATTCCCTTGAAGCTCTAAGGCCTCTGCGCATGCGAAGTTTAAAAGGAAGCTGATAATCCAAGTCGTGTTAATATACAGGTGGCGCTCAAGTTGTAGCTGTGATGCTTGCCTCATTGGGTTCGCCTCTATTCCTGCTTTCAAAAGGTTTATCGCCTCTTCCGTCTTGCCAATACTGTTGGTCCAAACGTACGCCATATACCTGACAGAGCCTCTCAGTCTCAGTTCGGGTGGACCGCTCGACGCAACCTCAGCTCACCAAATCTCGCCAAAAAAGCGCATGCGGATGACCGCCTTACGGTATACACCCTGGACGCGTGTAACAAAGGTGTTGCGATCTTGTTCGTCGATCTCCAGTGGATTGCTCTCTTCCCAGCGTAAATAACCTTTCCATGCACCAACCAGTGCGCGTTCTGCAGCGTTGAATGTTGGTTTGGGAGGAAGGTAGAGATAAGGGCGAGATGGAGAGGATGGTGGCGGAGGGGGGAAAAGCGGGCCTAGGTGGCGCTGGAGCTGGCGAAGGACCGCACGTGCCTGCATGTACGAGGGTGAGAGGTCACTCAGAAACTTTTTCGCCTGTGTGTGTGAGTATGGATAAGTGATGCTCCTGCCATACACGAGACTAGCACTTGCCGTGATTCGGTTGAGATTGTTTTCAAATGTTTCAAGCTCTGACCAAAGGGTTTCGACGTTTTCGAGGGGGATTTGCACAGCACGATGATACACTTTGCGTAGAGCATCCATTTTTTGTTGTTCTTCCCACGTTGAATTCGTCTGGAATTGCAGTCAGTATAGGTGTCTGCTTCACGAGGGGTGTTGGCCCCGATCGAAACATCTAGCAAGCCAGTGGCAGACGGATAGAAACACGGTCGCACGCCCATTACACGCACACGCGCAAGATCACTCTAAAGGACATGGGAGTGGTGAAGCAAGATGAATTCAAGGTCAAGTAGGAGGAACATGACTCGGAAATCCACTTCCGCTGTTCTGAGAAAAAGCTTAGTGGACGATCATTACACACCTCACCGGATCGCAGGAACTGGATGTAGTCCGACCAGATCTCACCGCTATCCTTGTCTTGACCCACGTGATTGAGCGCAAACTCATAAGCCTTGCGAACGATGTCTCGCGTGGAGGGATCGACATTGATCCGTCTGATTTCCAGGTTCTTAGTGATCAAACGATACCAGTCGTGTAAGCGCAGCATACCGAATATACGTCAAGTAAAACTTCCAGAGTTCTACCGCGGGAGATGTCCTTAGGAACCGTGTGAATAGGTGGTCTTCCGCGAATTTAAAATGGCCTGGCATGAGAAAGTGGTTGAGATAAGCTATTTGAGCCGACCACTGGACGCGATCATGTCAGAAGAACATGGTTTACGACCGATTGCAGGTTGCGCACGGTATTCGGATACATCTTAAGGAGGCTTTCATACGCTTCCTTGATCTTTTCGAGGTCTCCAGAGTCTTCAGCAAGGCGTACGAGTTTGTTCCATCCCTCTGTGTCGTGGGGGTTTTCGCGCAAACTCGCTCGAAGTGCATCCCATTCAGAAACCGGCACTTCCGTGACAGAGGCGGTAACAGGTTGAGATTCCTCCTTTGGGAGAACAAGAGCGGACTGAGGCTGAAGCTCTGGCTTTGAGGGAAAGGATGCGGTTTGAGGTGTGGGTGGTGTGGCTGATTGCTGAGCTTGAAGCTTTTGTAGCACTTGCAGAATATCAGCAGTTGTTGTCTGAACAACTTCACTGCTTGGCAACTCTGGCTTCGAACTCGGCTCTTCTGGGTTGAGTTCGGTGGTGGGGTCGGGCACACGTTGAGCAGAAATAGAAGCGACGGGGTCGTGGGCGATGCCCCCAACATTGGTAGAGAGTTGAAGGGGCTGTTGCGCCGAGGGCAAGCTGCCGTCCATGGCACTGACTGACTATACCAACGCCAACGCAAAAGCGGAACAAGAACAAGTTGAAGTCTTCAAGTCGCCGCGCCTTTGGCGGTGTGAAGAACCAATTCATAATTCCCACGGTTACTTGACATGCCACTATCAGGCGAAGGACATTCCCTCTTAGCTAGAGATCAATCGCCTTTCTTTAAATCTCTCGCAGAACTAGACGCTTGGTCAGATACTGCATCACTATTCACGCACCGTGTTGTCCCCTATCATCAATATTCGACAGTTTCATCACAAGGAAGACTTTTGGTATTACTGATATCTTCTAAACTTGTGATTATTCATGGTATATCTGGCCCAAGGTCTGCCACGATTTTAAAGTACTCCCATCCTACCGTCGTTACATCCCTCTTGAGCTTACCCAAATTTCCAGGGCGGTTACTCAGAGAAACCAGAAGAGACCACATATACCTTCAACTTCTGGTCGTTATGCGATACGTTTATCTAGTACATCCCACTCGTGCCTGCGGGGTCACCCTGTCTGACAGTTGTTTTCAGCTTCTCTCACCATCGAGTTACGACTCCACCTTCGGGATGGATCTCGTCTGCCCATCGGCAGGGTGTCAAGATACTCGGAACTTTGTACGTCATATCTCACAGATGACGTAACACTCACTGATATCACCTAGGATATTCGAGCACGAGGAGAGCGAATCGGATGGGCTCCGATTGCTCTTTGGTAAACTGCCTGCCTTGAAGACTGGGCCTGCGGCCCCACCTTCTGTTGAGACATCTGCAGTTCCCGTCTCGCCTCATTATGCCCGCTTGCTTGCACATATAGCGCACCAGCGCGGGTTTGATGGCTACTTGCTAAATTTCGAATGGCACCTCCGCGCCGACTGTGGTATTGGCCAGGCTCGTGCACTCACTGCATGGGTTTCACTTCTCCAGGCGGAGCTCAAAGCCAAGGTAGGCCCACATGCCGAGGCCATCTGGTGAATAACAATGCGTACTAGCGTATTATGGACCGCATATCTCACATCATTCTCAGGTACGATAGCGTGGTCTTCAGCGGCCAGGTCCGATGGCAAGACCGTTTGAACAACTATAACTTGCCGTTCTTCTTACCTTCTACCGGGTTTTTCACAAATTATACTGTGAGCCCAAATCCCGTTGAGTAGATGTGTGCTCAATTGTTTTGCTTTTAGTGGTCGGTTACGTACCCGTCACGCACCGTGCAGTATTTTCTGAGTCTCGATCCATCGTTAATATCCACGCAGCTGCGCCGAGGTTCAGCGAAGACTTTACAAGACATTTACACTGGCGTCGATGTTTGGGGCCGTGGTAGTCACGGTGGCGGGGGCCTCGGCTCATACCGCGCGCTTGAACACATAGATCCTGTCTCGTTGCGGTTAAGCGTCGCACTATTTGGTCAAGGTTGGACTTGGGAAACGATGCAGAACAGCCCGGGCTTTAGCTGGGGCCTGTGGTGGGAGGCTGAGCGGCGACTGTGGATTGGCCCTGCCGTCCCCGGCGAAGACGTGATAGTGCCACCAATGCCGAGGGGCCGTGAAGGGGAACCTGACTGCCAGCATGGACCCTTCCGACCCTTCAGCGACTTCTTCGCGACTCATACGCCACCAGACCCTGCTCTTTTGCCGTTCTGCACTACATTTTCCCCAGGCGTCGGGTTTGCATGGTCCGTCAATGGTAGGAAAGTGATGGCACCTACCGAGGCCGGCTGGACCGATATTGACAAGCAGAGTGCACTTGGCGACAGGCTTTGGCCAAGACCAGCAGTGCAGTGGGAAGACAGGGAAGGAACCACTGAAGCTGTCCCGAAAGCATTTTCATCTCTCGACTTCAATGATGTGTGGCTGGGCGGAAATGGCCTCCGTGTTACCTTCGATGTCACAGGCACTGATGCGGAGGATGGATTTTTCCGCTGTGTATGGTTGCCTATACAGTCACTCAGTGTCACTCCGCTCCTTCAATACACCGCGCGCGTCATATTCAAGAGTCTGCCTGTAGGGGAGCCTCCACTTGATATCGACGTTGGACTTTCCATCAAGTGTCCCGGGTCCACGTTGGAAGTTTCCGCCATATCTAATGCGGAGGATCTTCCGGGCGGCTGGACGCGTCAGACGCTGACATTCACGCTCCCCAATAATCAAACGAATGCGCCCGTCATGGTCGGTCTGGTGGTGGGGTTCGCGACCGAGGACCCATCTCGGGAACTCCGATTCTCCATTCTCCTCGGCCAGCTCGCCGTCTACCCGGCGGCACCGACGCGTCCTCCTCCCCATCTTCACACGGCCTCTCCCCGCATCCTCTGGGCGGATTTCCAGCGTAATGAGAACCTCAACTCTGGCGTGCTAACGTGGGAAATCGCTGCCGCCTTCCCGCCCATCTCTCTCCCGTCTCCCGTCCCCACGCCGGATGATCCGACGCCGTTATGGAGCCTCGACAGCTCGGACCACGCGTTTCCGTCGTGCGCGTATTTCAATATATACGTCGGTGCTCCGCTCGATGGCCCCACCAAAGCAACGTTCATAGGCACCACGGGCCTCGATGGACGCGCGAATCGCTTTTACGTAGACTGGGCGGTGTTGCCAGATGTTATCAAAGGCATGAGGGAGACGCGATTTTACGTGCAGGGCGTCACTGATCGGGGTGAGGTGATGGAATGGGAGCAGTGTGCGTTTGTCGACACATCTTGATAGGGTACATCATACGTGTAAGAGAAAGAACAATTTAACTGCATATATTACCGGGAGCATGGAATACGGATATGTGATGGGACAGCAAAATTTCTGCGACAATGCGGTTAATAAGATGCGTAAAGGGCCGTTAAGAACGATTAGGTAAGGTAAGGAGTGGATGGTAGGACCGGCTCAGTCAACGCTGTCCAAGCCGTCGAAGTCGAAGCCCGCGAACGGTTGGCGTACCGACATCGACGGACCGGGATTTGCACGCGATGCAGATGTCCGCGACGTCGAATTCCGTGTTTGTGAGCTCTGACCGGAACCGGATGCTTGCGCATTTTGCCCCCCCGCTTTGCCTTTGCGCCTTCCTCGGGCCTCCTTATGCCTTTGCCGAACCTGTTCTTTGCACACCTCCGCCATCGTGAACGACTGGAGCGTTTCGAATCCGTCACAGATGTGATGCTTGCTCGGTTTGTCCGAGAGCCTTAGGGAACCCCGTGGGAAAGTGATCGGCCGTGGGAAACGCGCCCAGAAGAACGGCAAAGGGAGACTTACCGATTGAGCATCTCATCGACAATATCAGGCTCGCGAAGAAACGGCATCATGGCCACCAACTCCGTAAACACAGCGCGGAAGACCTGATCAGGCTTGCCAATCGCGATCGTAGCCCCAAACCACCCTTCGAACCGGCTCTTGAATTGCGGCCGGAACTCGTCGCGCAGGTCCTCTAAATCGGGGTCCCTGTCCTTCGCAAGATCGAGTCCGTTGTATTCCTCTATGCCACCCAATTCGTCGCCGGCGACGGGTACCGGCAGCCCCATCATCATTGCTGCGAAGGCCATGGGGTTCGGTTCGCCCAGGTCGCCTGGGTTTGGTGTCGAGACGGCAGTGACCCAGCTCGCGACGTTAGCATTGCGGGAGTAGGGCCTCTGCTTGATGAGAGACTCGAGCTCCGACACGCGCGCAGGATCGTACAGCCGTGAGAAGGGCAGGTAAAGCTCCGCACGAAACTCGCGCACGATAGCGAGGAGCTGGTCCTGACAGATCTTCTGGGCACGGGACCTAAAGGCGGCTTTTTTCCCGAGCGCGACAACGGCAGTCTGATAGTCGACTGCGTCGCGTGATCGGATAAGATGGGCACCACCTGTATGGAGTTTCCAGATGACTTCGGCGGAGTCTTCATGCGCAAAGATACTGAGCGCCGCGACGAAGTTGTCAGAACTCCACAGAGCGTTGGACTCGGCGGTCTCGAGAAGCGAGCGTTGGACAGCTAGCGCGTTCGTGCTGATGATCTTTATACTTGTGTACAGCTCAAGCGAAGGTGAGACATGAAAATAGGAGACGAGACACTGTTGAACGAGATCGCGGACATCATCAATGGGAAAGTTGGCCGATTTGGGCCAGTGATCAGCGTGAAAGGGGGTCCATCTCCAGTAATCTTGTCCGTCTTCGTCATCTTCCGTGAGGAACTCTGTTTCAGTCTCTGTATCACACATTTCGGAATCCAGGTCACTGTGTGAGTCGGCTTTGTGGACACCATTGTCCGTATCTCCAACATATTTAGAGATGGCGTGTGGAATGAAATGAAGTCGACTGACTCGTTCTGCCACCGAATACCATTTTTGGGAGAGATTCCCAACTCAAAACAGCTTGGATATCTTGCAGCATATCAGGGACGGCATGTTTCTGTCCTGGACTGCTCGCAAGCATAGAAACGAACAGCTCGCGCCATGTCCAAAGCAGAACACGCTCGAAATTGGGAACACCTGTAAAACGGAAAGTTTTGACGAATTTCCCAGTCTTATGACGTCTGATGCTCGTGACAAATCGCAGGTTTAAAAAGGCGCAGTTACACCTAGCACACCTCTCTAGCGCAGCTTCGAAAGTAGACAGCAATACGCACCCCCCGTGTGTAGAAAACATCCGACGAAGCATTTCCGCTGCGAGTACAAGGCACTGATGCGCGAGGCGAAAGTTCGTCTGATACTCAAATATGACCGACCAGATATCGTTTACCCAAGTCGAGAGGGTATCCATGGTTTCTTCGAACAATTGCTCACGTGAGGAACGTTCTTTGATGTATAGAGATAGTTTCTGGTCCCGCTCTATCTCATTCAGAAGTCCCTCGAGCTCGGTACGCTTGGCCTGATAATCGAGCTTGGGTATCGCCTTGAGATGCGTCTGTATTTCCTTTGCACTGTCGAGGACTTTCGTCGCGACAGAATCAGGCAAGTCATCTAGCAGCGGTACAATATAGGACTCCAAAAGCGTGCGTTGTGCATCTGGAGGAAGGGTGTCGTAGATCTGGACGAAGCTGGGGGTTCAGTCAAGCTGGGTTGAGTATACTGACGATGGCAAGATTAATAATTATACCGCATGCCTTGTGCTAGCTTTGGTACGGCCAGGAGGGGACATCGCCGTGCGGTCGAAAGTGATTTAACGTAATCTCGCACCCTCCAAAGTGGCAGGTGACGGCGAACAAAGAAAGGGGCTCCGCGCGTGACATGCAAGAGTGACACCGATCATGATTAGACTCAACTCACCAGATGGCTACGTCACCTCAGAAAAGTTGGACCAACAATCGTGCGAGTGTATGCTAATAAGTTTATCGAAGCAAACAAGGTGCCGTAGCCCCTCAGAGTCGTGCACTTTGTCTGTTAGGTTGAAGAACTCAAGATTTGCACGCGAATGCAACTAATATCACGGTCCCGTGATCGAGTCACGGTGGGCCGGCAACGGCCGCAAGGCGTGCAGAGTGGATGGCTGAGCTGAGGGACGAGTTACGACGAAGAAATGGGTGGAAAAACGACTCCCCTTTCTCTAGCTCTCCACCATGTTCATCGGTATTAGTGCAACCTATTCTCCCGAATATCACCTCCTTCATTGTTGCCAAGCCGTCACTGCTATCTTTCCCGTTTTCTCTCTTTAATGTGAAAAGGTGATGGAAACAACGTCCCTTACTGAACCCCGGTCCGTTCAACAAAAATTCATCGAACGGATGGTATTAAGGTTGAATGGTAGGTCGACGAGGAGGTGATAAGTCGGTAGGCGAACACTGTGACATCGGGTGACTAACGCGTGACTTTGGGTGTTGTTGCGTCACACTTGTCGGTTTCGATTCGATTTCACTTCCATTTCTGCCCCTCATTTCATCTATTCTGTCCGACCTAGCCCTCCCCTGGAAAAATCCAAGTGGATTGGACTTGGCGCTCCAGAATAGATGCAAGGAGACCATTTTGAAACCTATCCATTGCACCATTCTTCAGCTTCACAGTCTCACACTGTCGGTGGTTTCAATTTCCCAGTTCAACCTACCTCACCTTTTACCATCAAAATCCCCTCTCCCATGCAGCTCCGCAACAGAAATAGCATCGGGTCTGTGCACAGCGTAGCCTCCGGCTCAGAATACCATGCAAGCAATGCATCTATGGACCTCGATGGCACCTTTGAGGAGGATGCAGAGGGCGAAGACGAGGAACCCCAGTCCCAGAAGGTTTATGGGAGATCAATGCGCGGTAGACGTGTTGCCATTGCAACGTACAAGGAGTCGGATAGCGAACCCGATCCCCTCGCGAATGCGGACTACGATGGCGAGCAGCACAGGGTCAATGCAGCGGACTTCGACGAAGAGGAAGCACCTCGTCCGGCTGCGAGGAGACTTCGCTCCAGACCCAGTGCTGTAGTTCTCAGCAGTGATGAAGGAGAATCAGGCACTGGGCGCCGCTATTCCACACGCAGCCAAAGCAAGAAGCCGGAGCCTCCTAAGAGCTCGCCAAGTCGCCGACTCCGTCGCGGGCCGTCTACCCCATCGTCTTCTCGTTTTCAGACACGCGACAGCAGAAGACCTGGCTTACGATCTCGTCGGAGTACCCACGAGGAGGAAGATGCGGATGGTTATGTTGATGCTGAACAACCGAATGATTCTGCGGATGACTCGATGGAAGATGCTGTCCCAGAGGCTTCGTCCGACCTTGTCGTCCACGACGACGAGGATGCAGATGCGGAAGGCGATGTTGAGGTCAACGGTGAAGGAGAGGATGAAGTGCTGCCGAGCGACGGGAAACCTTACGCGTTGCGCCAGCGTGCCAAAGTGAATTACGCCATCCCGCCACCTCTGGAAGAAATACCTGTTGCACCGCCGAAACCTACTTCAGGCAAACATGGGGGTGGGCGAAATAATTGGAACCGCAGCGGCGCGAAGAAAGCCCCGGGTTGGAGCGTCAGTGGGGCAGAGCTAAGCAGATTTTTAGGCCTCCCTGGGGAGGACTCGGTATGACGCACACGCTTTTGTCCTGCCCCTGCGAAACTCACTCAAGTCGTGCAGGACTCGGACGCACCGACACGAGGTCCTCGAAAAGGGTTTGGAAATCCTGCATTTACGGGTGGTCTCAGTGGCATTCTGCCTGGAGATTTGGCTGCCGCAGCTGGAACCCCCGCTAACTTCGGCAAAGTCGGCGACGCTGGTAAGCCTTGGTGACACTCGACGAAAATTTTGCCTATCTCCGGACAGCTTTAGCAGATGCCGATCCACTTGGGGTAAACCAGAATGTCACTTTTGATGAAGTAGGCGGGTTGGATGATCGTTTGTCGTTTCATTTATCTTACACAAATGTTTCCTGAAATTCTATTCTATCAGATATCAACTCGTTGAAGGAGATGACGCTCCTGCCGTTGCTCTATCCTGAGGTCTTCCAAAGATTTGGTCTCACACCACCTCGGGGAGTCCTATTTCATGGTCCTCCAGGTACAGGCAAGACGTTACTTGCCCGTGCCCTGGCTGCTAGCTGTCGTTCCAACGGCAAAGGCATCTGTAAGCACGTCCCCCACCCCCGCGTGCGCGCGCTGACACCTCCTCAGCGTTCTTCATGCGTAAAGGCGCCGATGTTCTTTCGAAATGGGTCGGTGAAGCCGAGCGCCAGCTCCGCCTCTTGTTTGAGGAAGCGCGTAACTGTCAACCCAGCATCATCTTCTTTGACGAAATCGATGGGCTCGCCCCCGTGCGCTCATCAAAGCAGGACCAAATACATGCTTCGATAGTTTCCACGTTACTTGCATTAATGGATGGCATGGATGGTCGCGGACAGGTTGTCGTCATCGGTGCAACGAACAGGCCGGACGCAGTGGATCCGGCACTGAGGCGGCCGGGGCGATTCGACAGGGAGTTCTACTTTCCGCTACCGGCTCTCGAGGCCCGGAAGAAGATCCTGAGAATCATGACGAAGAAGTGGGCTGGGTGGGAAGGAGAGAAGGGTGAGGAACAAGTTGCCGGTCTGGCGAAGCTCACAAAAGGCTACGGAGGCGCCGATTTGCGGGTAAGTTCGTAACACCCTAATGCATTTATACCAATCCTTGACATCCTTTTCCCCTATACCTCTAACTACTAGGCTCTCTGTACAGAGGCAGCCTTGAACGCGGTGCAACGGCGGTATCCCCAAATATATAAATCGAACGACCGCTTGCTACTTAAGCCAGAGAACATTGAGGTTGAATTGCGAGACTTCATGATCTCCGTGAAAAGTAAGGTACCCTTCTAAGAATTGACCTTTGTGCTGATTCATGACGGCGATGGTTTTAGAGCTCGTTCCCTCCTCTGCGCGTTCCTCAGCATCCGTAGCTTCCCCGTTGCCGACGCAGCTTGTTCCTTTACTGTCTGAAACCCTGGAGAAGGTCAAGGCTGTCATTGATAAGGTGATGCCTATCGGCAAGAAACGTACCGCCCTCGAGGAGGCCGAATGGGAGGATGAGGGTCAAGAAGGGGGTCTGGAGCGCGAGCTCATGCTGCAATGCAAGTCATTTCGAATATTTACCACTGGATAACTGACCATATGACGACTAGCCATGGAGACCTTACGCGTCTATCGACCGAGGATAGCCCTTCACGGGCCAGTGGGTATGGGCCAGAACTTTATCGGCATGGCGGCTCTCCATCACCTAGAAGGCTATCACGTACAGAATTTAGATCTAGGGACCCTTTTGTCCGATTCAACAAGGGTTTGTCTGCTGATCGTATCTCATCAAGCTTGCTCTAACTATTTCCCCCTTCTCTCACGTTAGACGAGTGAGGCTGCAATAGTCCAGCTTTTCGTAGAGGCGAAGCGACATCAACCGTCTATTGTCTACATCCCGTCCCTCCTGGGTTGGTGCTCTGCTGTATCAGAGACATGCCGTAGCACCCTTCATGCCATGCTAGGCACCCTCGCTCCCACTGACCCCATCTTGCTCCTCGCCATCGTGGATGGGTCCTATATGTCCCTCCCACGAGATGTGCGAGCGTGGTTCGGTCTTACCCAGGAGAATCGTGTTGAGGTCACACGGCCCGGTGCAGCCCAGCGTGAAGCATTCTTTGAGGATTTACTCAAAGACATTCAGCGGCCGCCGAATCAGTTCCCAGATGGCTTGAAGCGCAGGCGACGCGTGCTCGAAGTGCTCCCACTTGCTCCGCCTCTTGAACCGAGACAGCCAACGGCAGCGGAACTTGCAACGCAGCAAGAGAACGATCATCGATTAGTCACGCTTCTGAGATATCGGTTAGGGCCGATACTCACCGAACTCAAACGCAAGTTCAAGCGCTTCACCAAGCCAGCAACCGTGAGTCGCTCTTGACTTGTGTCGCCAGTAGCTAAAACCCTTTAACCAGGAGGAGTACCGTTTCCCCGCAGCCGAGCAAGTCACACAACAGCCACAATCACAAGCGGTTGACTCAATTACGACAACAGTTGACGTCCACCAAGGTCCCAATGGCGTGCTTGAGATTAATGAACAACGTACCGAAATTGTACCTTGTGCTACAGACCCTCCTGCGGAGCAGCCCGTACTCCCACAATCCCAACCCCCTCCCTCCGCCGAAGGACAACCTCAAGGGCCTCATTTATATGATATGGACCTTGAACGAATGCACGTAGAGTTGCACAAGAATCGGTATCTGACCCCTCAAAATTTTCTTGATGACGTCGGGAAAATGGTGCACAATGCAGTCGTGTGCCAGTCTGAGGACTTAGAACGCTTGCACCGTGCGCAGGCTATGTATACAGCAACCGAGGTCTCCATTCAAGACTTTGACGTGCAGTTCCGCACCGAATGTGAGCGCATGGCTGTGCGCGAGCGTCAGCGCCGTGCAGAGCGAAAGAAGGAAAAGGCGAAGGCGAAGGAGCAAGCTGTCCAGGAGGCCGATGCGGCTAGCGAGACCTACGCGCCTGGCACTCGCAGAAGCGCGCGGCACAATGGGCAACAGCCCGAGATCGCCATCACAGACGTGACGAAGCTTGAGCGTGCTGCAAGGCTTAAGCGACAGAGGTCCACAGGACTGAGCGGCGGCTCTCAAGCATCTGGTGATGAAAATAGTGATGGCCGCGATGTCAAGCGCTCAAGGGTAAACAGCGAAGATGTAACCATGAATTTAGCGGAGTCCTGCAACAGCCAGCAAGTGTCTACCGTTTACCTTTCCTGTGCACTGCCAGATGCCAATTCTGTCAACCGTAATGGCGATGGTGGTTTACTGCCAGATATCCCACCATCTGCAATGGGTGGGGGATTTGACCCTTCTCTTCTCAACCCCGCCCCCGCCCCCCCTCCTTCACATTCTGATCAATCACCTTATCGCGGTTTCTTCTCACCCTCAAGTACCCCTGTCGGTCCACCCCCTGATCCCGTAACAGTAACAGAGGATTTGCAACCCCCTCCTCGCTCTCCTAGCCCCTCCCCGCCCAATCAAGCATCGGGTTCCCAGTTGGATCCAACCTCACAGCCAGTCGTCTTGGATACCGACGGACCTCTCACATCAGCGTCCCCTATCACTGGCGAATCGCCACCTGCTGCCTTGCCAGCGCCAGCGCCAGAACCCGAACCGATAGAAGTCGACCGCGAACCTACGCCACTTCCAGATTTCCACTTGAATCAGGATGCGCTCGCACGCCTACGGGATGATCTTCGTAATATGACAGATCTTCTCAATGTCGAGCAGTTAGAGCAGCTACGTGCGTCGTGTCTTGGGCGCGTCTGGGCTCACAGGTCGGACTGGGACCGAAACAACTTGATTCACGAGCTTGGCAGAATGTTGCGTAATTTTGTAGACGAGGTCCGAGCAGATTATGAGGATGGAATGCCGGTTTCACCGATCATACACAATTCATCATAATCCCTATTCCGTCAAAGTTATATGTATTCTATCTGTTTTCACTTTTCACGCATCCGCTTCTTTCGAACTACTGTGTTCTATCCTACGGCCTTGAATCTCGGTCATTTACCCCTGCAAGTAAGGTCTAGGCGCACACACATGTAGATTAGGGCCTGCTTGCTAAGAACTTCGCCATATTTCTCCATTCGTGAAGTGTATGTACATTGTTCAACACTACGATAGCTCGGCATTCCCCAAGTCATTCTGCGCCTACCGCCCTAAAGAAGACCGGTCTGGGGGTTTGATTTCAAGGAGCTCCACTTCGAACTCAAGTTCAGCGTTTGGCGGGATGACTGGTGGAAAACCCCGAGCGCCATACGCCTGATAACAGCATATTTAAATGTTGCCCGAAGGTGCGACCGAATAGGCGATACGCACATAATCTGGGGATACTTTTAATATTGCTCTCGAACCCCGCGTTAGCTGCAGGACACCTGACCATATCGGCGACCATCAGCGGAGTGACGGAGCTGTTTTGCAGTTCGCAAGCCGCACGCTCACCCTCGTCCCAGCCTTTAATCAATTTGCCCACGCCTATTTCCGTGATGAAGGGAGTGCCGCTATGTGCGAGTGCGAATGCGCGCACGCCGTCAGGATGGGGAGGTAGTAGGGCAAAAAAAACAGGCTTTCGATACTGACCGAACCAGGCTGGAACCGAACGTGGAACCGTCGCTGACGATAGTCCCCACGTAGTGGATCGTGACAGTGTCTAGGACGAGCAAACCATATCAAGAAAGGGGGCAACGAGGGAGATGAGGTGCATGGCCACACCGCCGACTTCAGGCCGTTGTCCGTCACCAGGTTGGAGCACTACAATCTCGACGCCCTGTGGAGGGAGGGAAGAGCTCGGAACGAGTGGAACTGTAACGACCCCAGCATCCCACTTACCATAATGTTCGATAGCGAAAGATGGACGAGCAAAGAAATGGCATTCCAGGCTAGCAAGCGGCCTTTATACACGCAGAGGGGGACCGAGACTGCACGGACCTCCGGTAAGATCATGGGACAGGATTTCTGTGCGGCCGTGCAAATCTTGGCAAATCGGAAGCCGGGCATCAGATCACTTGCCACGATGAGCACGCGCAGCCAAGTTTCCGCGCCCTGTCATCGAATACAGGCCTCTGTCATGAACTTTCTGCGGTGCCAGTTCGAGACCGTGGTATGTCATGACGGCGCGCCTGATGACGAGGCGGAGGTGGAAATGACCGTGGTACTGCCCTGGCACGCGCCTGGCCTTCCCTACTCGGGTCGTGCCAGTGCGCGCCTCATCTTCCATACAACAAGAAACCGTCTCGGTTCCCGCTAAACATTATCCCGATCCCATAATTCGCTAGACGAGCGAGCCTAGTCCACTCCTACTAGTAGTCCACATAGTCAAACGCACTGGTGCCACCGCGGTCGTATCGCGGAGCCTGTGGTCTGTAGTCCGCAGCCCATACTAGGAGAGGCCAGGGGTCTTGCGGCTACCCGTTTGGGCTGCTGTATAAGGCACCTCAATCGAGACAGGATCTGACAACGATAAAAGTATGAGGCGCGGCATTTGGGGGTACGCTAGTTGAGAATCATGTAGGCACTCATCCATATGGGTCACTAGGAAGCCACGGGGCCAGTGGTCAGGCTTCTAGCTTTCTTCACGTCACTAGTCAACCTCCTATTGGACCCTTAGGGGAGCCTCGTACCTGGAGATTCAAGAAGCAACTTATGTGCATCGTACGTGACATGACTTACATACATGGTAATGCGCAATAGCACCCTTGAATTAGCTATTGTTACCAACTGATGGTCATGTGAAACAAGAATTACGTGTAAAAAGAAGGATGAGGGTATCTATACAAGTGCTTAGATAGAAGTCTTCCACTATCATTTCTTGCCTTTTGCAACACCTTTTCCTTTCGTATTCGCTGCTTTCTTCTTCCCGCTCGCCTCTTGAATTAGACGGTCGTGCTTGATGTCGTCCGGGTCGTCGCCCTTCTTTTCGTCATCTGCATCCTCGACAGCGTCGTCCACCTGGTAAAGGGCAGGATTAGCTGGTGGCAAGCGAGCATAAAAGATCAGCGCAAGGGACCCACATCGAATGCCTCTTCGAGATCCGGCGCAGGTCCGCCAGCAAGCTTCTTTGGTGCCTTTCCAAGATCCTGTGCCTTATGGAATGGGATTGGATGGTCGCGGGCATTGTACTTCTTGGTAAGCGCTGTCTTGGTAGCGGTAGCTATCTTCTTCAGTACGACCGCGTCCTTCTGCTCCCCCAGTCCGAGTTCGACAATGGAGTCCCAGTCCTCGCGAGAGACGTAATACTCATCCATGCTTGTGATGACATCATCCACCGCACTCTGAGTGTCGTTCTCCATTAGCCACAGATAAACAAGTAAAGAGAGACGTACAGAGCCCTGATCCATAAGAGGCGCAACGATAAGAGGAAACATCGCGGGCAGATAAGATAATCGGATTTCAGATTTGTCACCCGAGACCTTGAGTCGCATGCGAATTTGCACGTCACCCAAAGCCCGGGTGAGCTTGTTCTGCTTGGAGTTCTGTCCAAGCCACCTGCCGAAGCTCTCGATCAACATGTCTGTACTGTCGTCGTGCCTAGAACGCACTGGGGGAATGTCATGGCGTTCGGGCCGCCATAACCGCTTCCTGGTCCATAGAGGAACGACGAAGGGCGCACAGTCGACAGAACTGCATGAGTCGGCATCAATGTCCAGTGTTGTTCGGAGCTGCGCAACCGCGTGAAAATGACGAAGAGCGAACAAGGAGGTGAGGATAGGTACCCGTGAATGAGGGAGTCGACAAGGTCACCGTCAGATATCGATTCTGCTGCCTTTTCCATAAGTCTCAACTGCTTCAGAGCCTTCTTGGGACCATCCATGTCGCGCACGCGCGATGGATTCGTTTTCAGATAGTTCTCCTGTGGCAGAGACCTCCCTGTAAGTATGCGGCGCGCCCAAACATCACAGTACCCACCTGGATGAACAGTGGAACGAAAGAGTAGTCGTGAAAATACAACTCAATCTTGTCATTCAACGTATCACGCGACGTTGCTGAGAACATATACGGCCCCAGAATTTTCTGTACAATGTTAAATGGAGTCAACACGCTATATTTTTCATTGGCCTTCGCGCTGCAAATATGTGAGAGAGGCCCGAAAAACGAAGGTAGTCTTGCGTACAGCATCTTTCCCTCTTCATAATCCATAGTATCGTTGTGCAATTTCCACGTAGACAACATATTGACCACTTGGCGTATATCTGACCCCACACCTGTGATAAGTTCATCAACGACGTTCGCTGGGATTTGCATCTTTTCCTTGAAGGCAATGGTCATAATTCTTGAGCGGATCTGGGCAGCGTCAGGTCTGAAGGAAACGTATCAGTCACAACATCTCCGAAAGTCGCACGGTGGCACTCACTTGCGGAATTGTATACTGAAAGTACCGTTGACAAGCGGTTTCATCTTGGGTGCGCTACGGTCATTGGCGATACATATAATCGGGATCTAAGAGTTCTTCAATAAGAAAATTCTCTTCAGGTCGGAGGGGCGTTACCTTGGTCTTGCGAATCAGAGCCGCCAGCGCGCCGACGCCGCCTCTATCGCCCGCAGACATGCCATCAACCTCGTCCATTATTAGGCATGACCTGTCTGTGATCACGATTCCCGCTGCATTCGTCCGCTGTGGGTTGTTACAAAAGTGGGTCTAACCCAATGATGCAGAGTCTCCTACCTCGCCACCACCCATCCACCCGTCCAGGGACGTATTATGAATGTTTGTGCTGTTCTGTGTTATAGTTCGAGTGTGTGTCCCTGAAGAAGAACCAGGGGCGACGCACTTCGACAAGCTTTTTGCTGCGGGCGTCACTTGCGTTGAGCTCAATGGGCGTGAAACCCGCGAGCTTTGCACACAGATGTGCGCTAGTGGTCTTGCCAATACCAGGTGGGCCCGTGATCATCACACCGCGGAAGATATTCATCCCATTTTTTCCGGGCTTCTTGAAATTGGCCCTCATGCTGTCTGACCTGGAAAGTGTCGTCAGTTGAAGGGCCCGTAACGTGATGAATAGGAGTAATTGCACCAGTCGTTGAGCCATTGCTGGAGTTTCTCGACTTGTCCCTTGTTACCACAAACCTCTTTGAGGGTCTGCGGTGCGTACCGATCGGTCCAGAGCTGTGCCTTGGGGTCTATTGCTTTTGCACTGTAGTCCTGTCAGTTTCACAGCTTTTATGCCCATGTAGAGCATTTCACACACCCTCGGGTAACACTAGACCCTGCTGCCTTGGCAGCCTTCTCGCGCACCTCCATCTCCTTCGCACTATCTCGGATCGCCTTTTCTTCCTTTTCCTTTTTCTTCTTTTCCTTTTCGCTCAGGCCTTTGCCATCCCCAGGCCCCTTGCGCGTCGCGATTAGATTGAGAAATTCGTCCTCAGACAGGGTTTTGAGGTTGTGCTTCTTTATCGCGGCAAGCTTACTCGGACCAGCGTTATCACCGAGGACGACGTAGTCGATTTTGGAGGAAGGTTGGCCGACCACGCGGCTGAAACGGTGTGAGCGCGACATGACAGATACATGACGGTTGACGGACCCGCAAAATCGCTTGGCGATGTCAATGGCCTCCTCACGCGAAAAGCTGGATAGTTCGCCTGTGAAGACGAAAGACAGTCCCGCTAGACAGTCAGGTACAGCTGCTGGGGGGACGGCTTTTGAACCCGGGTTGGATGGACCTGCTATTCTCGCAGCCTTCGCAGCTGCCCAGCTAAGACAGCCCACCCATTAAGCGTCCGCGCCTCAAACACCGGAAAGAGAGCATACTTGAATTTGGGTTTTGGCTTACTGCCCTCCTGATCCCCACTTTCTACCCTGGTTGGGGTATCCTTTGATTTCCCCTCTGCAGTCTTTGCACTTGCCTTTGCCTTGGCAGGTGCCTTTTTCACGTCTTCATCAACATCCATGAAGTCGGGGTCGCTATCTTCCTCTTCATCCTCTGCTGAACTTTCTTCATAATCGCTCTCTGCTTTCTTTCTCTTTGGTTTCATTTTCGGCGAGGAAGTCTGCGTCGGACGCGGCTTGGATGTTTGCCTGCGCGATGCCGTTGACGCAGAAGCCACAGCTCGTTTCTTCTTTGGTGGAGGGCTGGCTTGCTTGGCATCCTCGTCATCATCGCTTGAGAGTAATATCCTGTTTACCTTGCGCTTCAGCAGAGGATTGGGCGGAGCTTGTTTATCCCGCTTTACGCTCTCCGGCGCACTGATTACGATGTTAAGGCGCCACAAGGGAGATGGGATCAGGCCTTACCAGGCGGGTTTCTTTGTGGGTGGGGGTGGCCTATTACTCGTCAACTGGAGTTCCGAAAACGTAACCTGGTCAATACACACGTCTCATCTCCACCTGTAAGATGATGAGACAAGAACAGGATATATAACATCAGGAACGCACTGATCTCAATCAGCTGCTTCTTAGGAGCCGCCTGGATGTTGTTATATTCCCGTTCAAACTAATACCCCTGCCCTCTGAACGAATGCGGCACGTACTTTCTGCGAGGTACCCGCACTCCGACCCTGATTAGGACCAAAGAATGACCGAAGGTCAGGTTGACTTGAACCAGCGTTCGCCTTCGCGTTTTTCTTCGCTGGAGGAGCCATACTCTAGACAGCAATTGTGAGTGCCAGAGCGCGTGCCAGTGCCGCATCGCGTCGCCTACAAACGCGTAATTCAAACCAGTTCGGTCTGTTCACGTGATGACCGGTCAACTTTGAGCCGAGTCGTTCATGCAAGTGACTCGGAAGACAGACCCCAAAGACATCGACGGGTTTAACGACACTCAACAAGTGGCCATGTCTCGCTCTCACGCTCATGGTCATGGTAATGCAAACGCAAACGTGTCAATTAAGTAGCGTTCAAGTTGGTCCGTGCCTACTAAAATCCCTGGTCTCACTAAGCCTTAGAACTATACACTAGTAGTGTGACTCGAGGGTCGAAAGAAATTTACGAATAAGGGTATTAACCTGGTCTGGGAGCTCAAGCTGCACCCAGTGCGCCCCAGGTAGTGTCTGAATCACAACGTCAGTTACGGGAGATAATGGAGTACAAGATACGCACAGTCTGCGTGAGGTTTGGCAAGAAACTAGCGGACTTTAGCACTTGAGCAGCGAACACCCAGTCGCCTACAGGATCCTATCAAAGTTGGGATAATCATCTTGGCGGAGTTGCAATAGCACTACTACTCAAGGCGCACCTGGGTAGGAAGAATGCTCAGGACTGGTTGAGGTATAGTTGCATTGCCTTGGCTATTAGCAAAAGTGTATGATTCTCGCCGATCCTGTAGTTGTGGGTGTCAGCAGCTGCGAAATGATTACCAGGCCTTGAATGCATACAGGATTGGTATAGAACTGAAGGTCTGCAATTACTCAGCTAAGTAGGTCAAATCAGGCAAGAATATGGGGATGCGATACCGACTGTAGTTAAACCCTTGGATACTGTACTGACTAACCC
Organism: Russula sp. MG48; assembly: GCA_003313725.1. Taxonomy (NCBI): domain Eukaryota; kingdom Fungi; phylum Basidiomycota; class Agaricomycetes; order Russulales; family Russulaceae; genus Russula; species Russula sp. MG48. The sequence goes on along the minus strand of QLOS01000988.1, from coordinate 1,448 downwards.
AATAATCCTCTTCCTGGGTGCGGAAGAACGGTATTGGTGGGATCTGGCGCAGTGTCTGGAATGAGCCCAAGGACAACACACATACCAGTTCGGCAGCTCACAGTGGAAACATTCTTCCATGCAACTAAATATGAGCTATTGCTCAGCAGAAAGTTCGGAGGCGGTGGGCTCTCAACGCTGCGTAGCGTCGCGCGCAGGGTGCGACGAATGTCAGTATCGAGTTCAGCTATCGCAGCTGGTGTCTGTTCAGCGAAGTAGATCTGGTACGCGAGATGCGGGAACTCCGGCACAAGCGCAGATATGGGGACGAATGACCCCACTGCAGGCGTGTAAGGAATCGTGATACCAACTACTGCAGTGAACACATCGGGGCGCTCTCGCGCAGCTTCGTAGGCAAGCTGGGAGCCCCAGTCATGGCTAGGCCCCGGAAATGTCAGGCATTAGATACCACTCACGCCAAACAGGAGACCTACCCAATTACGACGGCTTTGGAGACACCTGCGTGCTGTAGGATACACATTACGTCCCCGACCAAGTCGGGGAATGAGCCAGAGGACTGAACGTCTCCTGGATGCGTTGATGCGCCAAAGCCACGAATATCGGGAACAATCAAACGATAATCATGCTGTAAGTGCATGATGTAAATGAGAAGCCGAATCCCTGAATCAGGGCGAAGTCACCTTGAACTCCTGAATTTGATATTTCCAGCTGGCCCAAAGACTCGGCCAGCCATGCAAGAACAAAAGTGTATCCTCTGCGTGAGAGTTAATATCAACATAGTCTATTGAGCAGAAGTGAGTCCAACGATACTTGATGCGACTTCGGGAGCGTACGAAGTTGCAGGTCTACGGTCTTATTTTGAGCACGATTGATACCGGGACAGGTCACCACCTGCTGTTGAAAAGCGAGCGGGTCGAACGCCGAATCTCTTGTGTGTCGTGCAGAAGACGCAAGGGCTGAGTCGGCGCCAAGGATTGGCAGTAAACCAGTTGCAAATAAAAGCAAGTTGCGCATTAGTCTTTCGTGTTTAGAGAATAAAGGCTGTCGAGCAAGAATGGAACCTTATAAACGTCTGCTGCCAGTGGCTGACCATTCGTATCATGATGATGATGGTGTGCCTCGCCGCGGACACCGCTCGCCGTTTATTTCGCTTTACGCATCGGTCTACTGTCACAGTAACTGTATCACTCGGAAGAAGCTGCGCATCATAAGTGTAGACGCTCACCGCACCGGCGAACCAGTCGGCCCGGAGTGGTGGCGCCTCAGCTGCCAGCTGGCGAGTAGGTTTTTTCAATCACCTTCATAGACCTCCAATATGCACCTCGAGTCTTTACGAGTCCTGCTGACGGTTGCCTTCCTTATTATCTCCACAGCACTAGAAGGCTTAGCTGTTAAGTTTGATCCTCGTGGGTACCCAAAGAAGGTTGTCACTTGCCCTGCAGTCAACC